>JAULBY010043109.1:0-37744 GCA_032358315.1 Ophiocytium majus
GCCCAGGCACACGCCCAAGAGCCGGGCCTCCTTCACCAAGGGGTCGTCGGTCGGGACGGTCTTCACCTTCCCGGCGGTCTCCTTCAGGGGAATGTCGGTGATCTCGGTGCCCTTGAGGGCCACCATCCGGCCGAACCGGCCCTCGGCGATGAGCCGGGCCGCCGCGGTCCCCAGCCGGGTGGCCAGGATGCGGTCGGCGGGGCTGGGGCTGCCGCCCCGCTGGGTGTAGCCGAGGATGGTCTCCCGGGTTTCGAACCCGGTGAGCTCCTTGATCCTCTGGGCCACCCAACGGCCGGCCCCGTAGCCCTGGGAAACGGCTTCGGGAGGGAGGGCGATGCCCTCGGCAACCACGACGATGGAATAGGCCTTGCCGGCGGCCGCCCGCCTCTGGAGGGTGTTGGTCACCGAAGTCTCGTTCCAGGCGACCTCCGGGAGCAGGACGACGTCGCCGCCGCCGGCCAGGCCGGCGCTGAGGGCCAGCCAACCGGCACCGTGGCCCATGACCTCGACGACCATGACCCGGCGGTGGGAGTTGGCCGTGGTGTGGAGCCGGTCGATGGCCTCGGTGGCCACACCCAGGGCCGAGTCGTACCCGAACGAGAGGTCGGTGCCCCAGACGTCGTTGTCGATGGTCTTCGGAACCCCGATGACATTGACCCCGGTCTTGGCCAGCTTGTGGGCCGTTTTCATGGTGCCGTTGCCGCCGATGCAGACCACGGCGTCGAGGCCCAGCCGGGCCACCGTGGCGGCGATCTGGTCCTTCTTCTTCCCCACCGGGTCGCCGGGCTCTTCCCGGAAGGGCTTTTCCCGGGAGGTGCCCAGGATGGTGCCGCCCAGGGTCAGGATGCCCGAGAGCTTGTCCTCGTCGAGGACCACGTGGTCGCCGCTGACCAGACCCTGGAAGCCGTTGATGAACCCCATCACCTCCATGCCGTAGGTCACCAAGGCCGTCTTCCCGACGCCCCGGATGGCCGCGTTGAGCCCGGGGCAGTCGCCACCCGAGGTGAGGATGCCAATGCGGGTTTTTCGTTCCATGAAAGTCCTCCTGCCGGTTCACCATACCGGCTTGCCTCAAGGTTGGCCAGCCTCTAGGATGGGGACATGAACTTCCGAGTGTTTCTGTTAGGTATTATGTTGATGACGGCCGCCGCCTCGGTTTCCGCGTTCGAAACCATCCCGCTTCTGGTGGCCGACGGCCGGGCCTACACGGCCGCCGTGCTGGTGGACGACAAGGGGACCGAACACGAAGGCCTGTTCCTCGTCGACACCGGAACCAGCGGTACGTTCGTCCTCACGGCGGCGGTGACCCCTGGTGATTGGACCTATGAGACGGCGAAGACGGGAACGCTGACCATCGAATGGGGGATCAATACCCTCTATGGCACGGCCAAGACCTCGAAGAAGCCCACCCTGCGGGAACTCCGGATGGGCGGGTCCGCACTCTACGACCTCCCGGTCCTCGAGTTCTCCGAAGTTCCTGGATGGAGTCCGGGAACCGTCACAGCGGGCGACCGGCAATGGACCGTCCTCGGCATCTTGGGCAACGACGTGCTGATGCGCGAATCCTTCTACCTGTCCCTGGCCCGCCGGGAGATGGGCTGGACCGAAAACCCGCCGTTCCGGGGAGCCCAGTCCTGGGAGCTGGTCCCCACGGCGGACCCCATCCCGATCTACCGCCTGAGGGATACCTTCGGCGGGGAGGACGAGAGTCTCTTCCTGGTCGATACCGGGAGCGTCACCGATATCCTGGCCCCCGCAACCGTCGAAGGTCCGGCCCGGCAAAACCCCCGGGGCTGGCTCCGCACCGCCGGCGCCGCCGGGACCACGGTGTCGGGCCTCTGGGAGGGGCCGGCACCCCTCCAGGCCGGAACGGTGGCCCGCCACGTGAGGTCCCTCCCCCAGCTTGAGGGGCTAGGCTATCAGATCCTGGGAACCGAGACCCTTTCCGCCTGGGACCTGTGGTTCGAAAAGACCGGCCTGACGTCGGTGGAGCTGCACGTCCTGGCGTCCCCGGAAGCCAGCCGCCAGGAGTTCACAAGTACCATCCTGTGGCCGAACTGGGATTTTCCGACGGCCCTCAGAGGGTTGTATGACGACCCGGACTCCCTGGCGGTCACGGCGGTCTGCCAATGGGGAGACGGGACCCCTTTGATCCCAGGCCTGGAAATCGGCGATACCTTGGTCAGCCTGCCCCCCGAAGGGTCGGATATCCTGGTCTGGCGCAAGCCCGACGGCACCCAGGTCACAGCCACCATCCCCCGCAGTTCCTTGTTTCCCTGAGCGGATCACTCGACTTTCGGCCCTGAACCAGTTGCCCCGGGCCCCCGTCGGGCTTACTCTGATAAGGTGATCATCCCCGTTACCTTTGTGCACCGGTTCGCCGGCAACGACCCCTGGGAGAACCTGGCCCGGGAAGAGGCCTGGCTCGAAGCTCTGGCCCCGGGCGAATCGGCCCTGCTGCTCTACGTGAATGCTCCCTGCATCGTTTTGGGAAAGCATCAGAATCCCTTGAGGGAAGTGCGGCTGGAAGAGGCCCACCGCCGGGGGATTCCTGTGGTCCGCCGGGCTTCGGGGGGAGGGACGGTCTACCATGACGAGGGCAACCTCAACTGGTCGTACCTGGGGCCCAAGGACACCTACGACCGGACCGAGGTGTCCGGGGTGGTGGCCGCGGCCCTGGCTGCCCTGGGCCGGACCCTGACCGTCGGCGACAAGGGAGACCTTTTGGTGGCCGGAAAAAAGGTCTCGGGAGCTGCCTATTTGTTCCGCCGGGACCGGGTGATCCACCATGGGACCCTGCTGTGCCAAGCCCGGCTCGACGACCTGAGGGGTGTCCTGGGGCCGACGGGAACCCTGACCGAATTCGTGGGGGTGGCGTCCCGCCCCATGCCCGTGGCCAACCTGGCCCTCGGGGTCGAAGACGCGGCGGCGGCCCTGGCCACGGCCTGGGGGCCCGGGTTGCCGGTGGGTGACGGAACGGGCCAAGCCGTGTTCGAAACCCGGATCGCCGGCCGCTGCCGGGAGCTGGCCGCCGTCCCCTGGCTCTGGGGCCTCACCCCGCCGTTCACCTGGGAAGGGGAGACCCGCCTCGGTCTGCTGAAGGCCCGGGTCCGGGAAGGAACCATCGAAGCGGCATGGGATGACAGAAATCTAAATATGAGTAATATGGTCGGGAAATGCTTTTTCGACCCTGAACTTTTTGCCTATATTTCCACGGAGGTCGTATGACGAAGGAAGAGTTGCTGAAGAAGTTTCGGCTGATCCTCGAGGAGAGTCCCCAGGCCCTGCTGGCCACGGTGACCCCCGACGGGTTCCCCGCGATGCGCTACATGACGCCAGCCATGGTGAAGGGCCGGGACGACTGCCTGTATGCCGTGACGGCCGCCAGCTTCCCCAAGGTCAAGGACCTGACGGTGAACCCCCAGGTCGCCTGGATGCTGACCAGCCCCAAGACCCGCGAGATCTACTCCTTCCGGGGCCGGATCGCCCTCGTCGAAGACCCCCGGTTCAAGTCGGAGCTCCTCGAAGAGATCGGCCGGGGCCTGGAAACCTTCTGGAGGCTGAACGACGATCCGTCGGACCTGGTGTGCCTGGAGACCCAGCTGATTTCCGGGGAGTACTTCAACCCGAAGACCGCCGAGAAGGTACAGATTACGATTTAGGATTCTTGACTGTAGTGACGAAGGAGAAGCAAAATGCGTCCCATAAAGGGTTATGACAAAGAGTTTTTGCACGGATTGCTGAAGGAAATGCTGTTGATCCGCCGGTTCGAAGAAAAAGCCGGCCAAATGTACGGTTTGAAGAAAATTGGGGGGTTCTGCCACCTCTACAACGGCCAGGAAGCCGTCTGTTCCGGGGCCGCCGCGGGGATGAAGCGGGGCCTCGACCGGCTGCTCACGGGCTACCGGGACCACGGCCACGCCCTGGCCCTGGGACTGACGCCCAACGAGCTGATGGCCGAACTCTACGGCAAGGCCACCGGCTGTTCCAAGGGCAAGGGCGGCTCCATGCACATGTTCAACTACGACAAGGGCATGTGGGGCGGCAACGGCATCGTCGGGGGCCAGATTCCCCTGGCCACCGGGGCGGCGTTCGCCCAGAAATACCAGAAGGACGGCGGGGCCACCATCGTGTTCTTCGGCGACGGCGCCATCCACCAGGGGGCCTTCCACGAGGCCATGAACCTGGCGGCCATCTGGAAGCTTCCCGTGGTGTTCGTCTGCGAAAACAACCAGTACGGCATGGGCACCTCGGTGGACCGGGCCAGTTCGGTCACCGACCTGTACATCAAGGGCCAGGCGTACAACATTCCGTCGAAGATGGTCGACGGCATGGACGTCATCGCGGTCATGGAAGAAGTGAAAGCGGCCATGGACACGGCCCGGAAGGACTTCCAGCCGTCGTTCCTGGAAATCAAGACCTACCGCTACAAGGGCCATTCGATGTCCGACCCGGCCAAGTACCGGACCAAGGAAGAGACCGAAGCCTTCCTCCAGCAGGACCCCATCCTGCTCCTCAAGAACCGGATGGAAGAGGCTAAGCTGATCACCGAAGAACAGTACAAGGAACTGGACAAAACCCTGAAGGAAGTGGTCATGCAGGCCGTGGAATTTGCGGAAGCCAGTCCCGAGCCCGCCCTTTCGGAAATGTACACCGATATCTACGCATAAAAACGGAGACAAGAAACCATGGCAATCATCACGATGCGAGAGGCGCTCCGCCAGGCCCTCGACGAAGAAATGGCCCGGGAACACGGGGTGGTCATCATGGGCGAAGAAGTCGCCCAGTACGACGGAGCTTACAAGGTCACCAAGGGACTCCTCGACAAATACGGCCCCGACCGGGTCCTGGACACCCCCATCACCGAACTCGGGTTCACCGGCCTGGCCGTCGGCGCGGCCTTCGCCGGAATGCGGCCCGTGGTCGAATGGATGACCTTCCAGTTCGGCCTGCTGGCCATCGACCAGCTCATCCACAACGCGGTCAAGTACCGGTCCATGTCGGGGGGACAGTTCAAGTGCCCCATGGTGGTCCGCGGGCCCAACGGCCCTGCCGAATTCCTGGGCGGCCAGCACAGCCAGAGCTTCGCCAGCTACTTCGTCCACGTGCCCGGCTTCAAGGTCGTGGCGCCCTCGACCCCCTACGACGCCAAGGGCCTGCTCAAGGCGTCGATCCGGGACGACAACCCGGTCATTTTCCTCGAGAGCGAGATGAGCTACGGCCATAAGGGCGAGGTGCCCGAAGAGGAATACCTCATTGAGATCGGAAAGGCCGACGTGAAGCGGGCCGGCGAACACGTGACCCTGGTGAGCTTCAGCAAGCCGGTTCTCATGTGTTTGGCGGCCGCCGAGGAACTGGCCAAGGAAGGCATCCAGGCCGAAGTGGTCGACCTGCGGTCCCTGGTGCCCCTCGACAAGGACACGGTCTACGCCTCGGTGCGCAAGACCAACCGCTGCGTGGTGGTCGACGAAGCCTGGCCCAAGGCCTCGGTGGGCAGCTGGATCCAGGCCGAGATCATGAAGGATTGCTTCGACGACCTCGACGCCCCCGTGGAGCTGGTGGCCAGCGAAGACGTTCCCATGATCTACAACCACACCGTGGAGCTGGAGATCCAGCCCACGGTGCCCAAGATCGTGGCGGCGGCGAAACGGGCGCTGTACAGAGCTTAAGAGGATTTCACCGCGGAGGGGCGGGGAACGCGGAGCAGAAAAGGGAGAAGGAAGAAATGGGGTCGAAAATCTCAACATTCTTGTGGTTCGATAACCAGGCCCATGAGGCGGCGCGGTTCTACGTCTCGGTGTTCCCCAACTCGCGGATCACCGCTGAAGATTCCATGTCGGCCCGGTTCGTCCTCGACGGCACCGAATACATCGCCTTCAACGGCGGTCCCCATTACGCCCTGACGCCCGCGGTGTCGCTGTTTGTCGACTGCCCCACCCAGGCCGAGATCGACGCCCTGTGGACCAAGCTGCTTTCCGGCGGCGGACAGGAGTCCCGTTGCGGCTGGCTGGTCGACCGGTTCGGGCTCTCGTGGCAGGTGGTTCCCGCCCGGGTCATGGCCGAAACCATCGGCAACCCCGACCCGGCCAAGGCCCAGCGGGCCATGACGGCCCTGATGGCCATGGTCAAGCTCGACATCGCCGGCCTCGAAAAGGCCCGGGATGGAGTTTGACGGGGTCCCCGGCATCGCGGCGCCGGCCAAGCGGGCCCTGGCAGCGGCAGGAGTCACCAAAGTGGCCGACCTGGCCCGGTTCACCGAAGCCGAGGTGACCGCCTGGCACGGCATCGGCCCCAGGGTGATGGTGGCATTGAAGGGTCTGATGGCCGCAAAGTCGGTCCGGTTTTTGGAACGGAAAGAGTAACCGAGGCCCTTTAGCAAAGGGGCGACAGAAAGAGTTTGTATGGTGAGCGCGCCTCCTTTGTCCCGTCCGGGATACCAGGAGAAGGGGGGCGTAGCCGGGCCCAGGGTGCCTGCACCCTGGGAGCCGGCGTTACGGGGCCCCCGTGGCTGCGCGTTCGGACGGGACAAAAGGAGAGAGAAACATGGCAGAAAAAGTCTTTATGATCGCCCTGAGTCCCACCATGGAGGAAGGGGCCATCCTCGCGTGGAAAAAGAAAGTCGGCGACACCGTCAAAATGGACGAGCCACTGTGCGAAGTCGAAACCGACAAGGCCAGCATGGACTACCTGTCGAGCCAAGAAGGGACCCTCCTGGCCATCGTGAAGGACGTGGGAACCTCGGCCAAGGTGGCCGACGTGATCGCCATCATCGGCGAACCGGGCGAGGACTTCTCGGCCCTGCTGGCGGCCTCGGCCCCGGCTCCGGCCGCCAAGGCCCCCTCGGCGGCTCCTGCGACCGCCGGGGCACCCGCTTCGGCCCCCGCCGCGGCCGCTGTTCCCGGCGGCCGGGTGAAGAGTTCGCCCCTGGCCCGGAAGCTGGCCCTCGACAAGGGCGTCGACCTGTCTCAGGTGGCCGGATCCGGACCCGCCGGACGGGTGGTCAAGGCCGATGTGGACGCCTACACTCCCGCCCCCAAGGCGTCTTCTTCCGGGGCTTCGTTCGCCCCGTCCAGCGTCGGTTCCTCGGGTCTCAACGACGACCAGGTGCCGGTCAGCCGCAAGCGCCAGGTCATTGCCAAGCGCCTGGGCGAGAGCCTGTTCACCGCCCCCCACTTCTTCCTTACCCTCTCGATCGAGATGGATAACCTCCTCGAGGCCCGGGACCGGATCAACGCCAAGCGCAAGGAAAAGGTGGGTCTCAACCCCTTCATCCTGAAGTTCCTGGCCGAAGCCCTCAAGCGCCACCAGGCCCTGAACTCCAGCTGGGAAGGGGAGTACATCCAGAACCACTCGAGTGTCGACCTCGGCATTGCCGTGGCCCAGCCCGACGGGCTCATCACCCCCATCGTGAGAAATGCCGGCTCCAAGGGAATTCTGCAGATCGAGGCCGAACTCAAGGACCTGATCGACCGGGCTCGCTCCAACGGTCTCAAACCGGAGGAGTACACCGGGGCCTCGTTCACCATCAGCAACCTGGGCAGCTTCGGCATCGAGGAGTTCACCGCCATCATCAACCCCCCCGGGGTGGCGATCTTGGCCCTGGGCGCCACGATCAAGACCCCCGTGGTGGCAGAAGACGATTCCATCGTCGTGAAGCGCATCATGAAGGTCACCCTGAGCTGCGACCACCGGGTCGTCGATGGAGCCGTCGGGGCCGCGTTCCTGACCGAGTTCAAACGGATGGTCGAAGACCCGTACACCGTTCTGCTCTAGATACCGAAGAATGAGACAAGTGTCGCATCGGAAGCGACACTTGTCTCAGTTCCGTTTCCTTCCCCCGGCGGTACCTTGGGGGCATGGAAGACACCGATGACCGGGGCTTGGCTCCCAAGATCTTTTTCGTGGCCCCCGACCCGGCCGTGGTCACCGAAGGCCTGCTGGAAACCGCGTTTTATCTCGGCTATGAAGCGTACATCCTGGCCGATCCCTTTGGCGGTGACCTGAGGCAGCGGGTCGAAGTCCTCATCGACACCTTTGACGAGCTCATCCTCTTCTTCAGCATCGACCGCAAGGGCTCCCTGGACGACTGGGTAGCCTACCTGTCGGCCCTTCAGGCGCGGTACGGCCACCGGGTCAGGTTCGGTGTGCTCTACGTCCGCAACCCGTCGCCGGGCCACGATACCCTCACCAGTCAGCGGTTCCTTCTCGAGGCCGGCATCAACTCGGGTTGCGTGGCCCTCCATCCGTCGGCCCGCCGGAACCACCAGCTGCTCCTCGACGTCCTGGCGGCCAACCAGGCGGCCGGCCGGAGAAAGCGGATCCGGATGCGGTGCCACGCTCCCTTCGGCGTCAATTTTCTGAAGGAAAACGGCTTTGTGGACGCCACCCTGGTCGACCTGAGCGTCAGCCATTTCTCGGCCCGGTTCGAAGCCGGGGACCCGGGCTGGGACCTGGGGACCAAGCTGTCCCGGGTGCAGCTGCGGCTGGGGGGGCACCTGCTGATGGTGAACGTCCTGGTCGGTCTCAAACGTCAGGACGAAGGCCGCATGACCTACGTCTTCCTCTTCCACCCCGAAATGGAGAGGCCGGGCCTCGACGACCTGGTCAAGTCGAGGGTGAATTCCATCATCTTCCAGCAGTTCCGGGCCCGGACCGAAGCCTTCCTGGAAGACCGGTTCCGGCTCAGGGTCTGATCTCGTAGTTTTCGGCCCATTGGAGCAGCTGGGTCTTGTCGGTGAACCCCAGACGGCGGTAGGCCCGGCTCAGGGAGTTCCGGATGGTGGATTCCTTCACGTCGTGGTCGAAGGCGATCTCCTTGGTGGTCTTGCCGGCCAGCAAGCCCATCAAATGGGAGACTTCCTTGTCGCTCAACCCCTTCTTCGAGAGCCGGAGCACGGGTTTGGCCATTTTTACGAAGACGATGATTTTGTCCTGGAACGTGAGGAAGAGGAAGAGGAAAAACGCCGTCATGAACAGGAGCAGTCCCGTGGCCGTCTCGAGGGAGGCCTTGGTGACGATGGTGGAGCCGATGATGAGAACCAGAAGGTAGAGGCTGAGCGCGGTGATTTTAAGCAGGGGGCGGCGGCTCAGCCGGCCGTCGACCAGGAGGAGGATGGCACCTACGGTGAACAGGCCAAAGCCGGTGACCGATTCCGGTGACTGGGAAAAGGGGATGATGGCGATGACGAGGAACACGAAGGGGTCGATGATCTGAAGCCGGGGAAACTTCAGGCCCAGGAAGAACACGCCGCTGATGAGGGCCACCAGCCAGAACCGTGAATCGGCAAGCCGGTTGAGCCAATCAGCACCGTCGATCCACCCTTGGACGAGCCAACGCAGGGTGGCGACGAGGAAGATCGTACCGAAGAGGAGGCCGACCCGGTGTCTCAGGGGTTTAGTACCACCAATTGCTTTGGGCGTCATGGACGGACATTATACCATCCATTTCCGCGCAGGGTCTCTCGAGAATCTCGGCGGTCAGCCCGGCGATCATCGACGCCGCATCCCAGGAACCTTCCAACAGCGGGTTGTATTCGCCGGTGACCGTGTCCTTGGCCTGGTCCCGGGCGTAGCCGCAGACCATCTGGAGGACCAGGAGCCGCATGCCCCGGCCCAGGACCACCGCATCGCCTCCCTGGAAGGTGCCGATGGAGGCCAAGCGCCGGAAGGGATCCACGTCGTCTTCGGCGCAGTGGTCGAACACCCACCGGGTCGGACCACGGGAGGCCATGAGGTAGACCGACAGGTGGGTGAGGGCGGTGCGGTCGGGCTGGTCGCAGCCGGCCAGGTAGGGGAGGGCCGCGATCAGTTTGGCTGTCTTCGACTCGAACAGCCGCTGACCTTCGGCCTCGGTCAGCCGGAAGGCTTCCGTCAAGGATGCCGAAAGGTGGATCCACTGATTGGGCGTGAACGTCGGGGGTCGGATGAGCGTTTTCATAGGTTCAGGCTATCCCCGTTTTACCGAACCCGCCATGAGACAATTGTCGCATCGGCCCTTTTTTGCCGTTGGATCTGGGCACAACGCGAGGTTCTGTCTATCTTGAACTCTCAACAAGGAGAAAACATGAAGTTCCTCGTCCTCCTCCCGGCCCTCATCCACCTCTACATCTTCGTCCTCGAAAGCTTCCTCTGGGGTAAACCCCGGACCAACCAGACCTTCGGCCTCAGGCCCGCCGACGTGGAGGCCACCCGGGGCCTGGCGTTCAACCAGGGGGTCTACAACCTGCTTCTCGCCGTGGCCATCATCGCCGGGGCCTGCCTGTGGATGGGCGTCCCCGCCTTTGACAAGGGACCGTTCGCCGGCCAGGTGCTCCTGGTCTACGGTCTGGGCTCCATCACCGTCGCCGGGCTGACCCTCCTGGCGTCGGCTCCCAAATTGTGGAAATCGGCCCTGATCCAGCTGCTGCCCGCCGTCCTGGGCCTCATCGTCACCTTCTCGCTGTGAGATGAGGAACAACTTCCTCCGGTTTCTCCGCTACGTCGCCCCCCACAAGCACTATGTCTTCCTGGCCATCGTGGGCGGCGTGGTCAAGTTCACCGTGCCGCTGGCCGTTCCGTTGGTGGTCCGGGAACTCATTGATCACGTGTTTTCGAACCCGGCCCTGTCGATGGACGAGAAGCTCGGCACCCTGTTCCTGTACCTCGGGGGGATGATCGCCGTCTTCGTGTTCTTCTGGGCGCCGTGGACCTACGTGAGGCACTACTGTGCCTCGAAGGCCGGCCAGAGTTCCATCTTCGCCCTGCGCAGCCGCCTGTACGATAAGGTGCTGAGGATGTCGAGCCGGTTCTTCCACCGGCACCGGTCCGGGGGCATCGTCTCCCGGTTGATGAACGACACCCTGCTGGCCCAGGACCTGGTGGGCAACGCTCTGACCAACGTCTGGATGGACGCCGCCGCCCTGGCCGTGATCCTCGTCCTTCTCGTTCAGATCGACGTTTCCCTGACCCTGGTGACCCTGGCCACGTTTCCCGTCTACCTGGTGTTCTTCCGGCAGTTGGGAGGCAAGCTGAAACAGTCGACCCGGAACGTCCAAAACTCGGTGGAGACCATGTCGGGTCACATCCAAGAAAAGGTCGCCGGGGCCGCGGTCATCCATTCGTTCGGACAGGAGGAGCAGGAGGGCCGGCGGTTCAGCAAGGCCTCGGGCCATCTGTTCTCCCTGGTCATGCGGACCACCTACCTCAACAGCCTGAACCAGGCCGTCTCGGGGACCCTGACGTCGATCTCACCGCTCATCGTCATGCTCTACGGCGGCTGGCAGGTGATCCACGGCGTCATTACGGTGGGCGACTTGGTGGCCGTCAGCATGTTCCTGGGTCCGCTCTACTTGCCGCTCCAGAGGTTCTCCGAGCTCAACGCCATTTTCTCGAGTTCCCTGGCGGCCCTGGACCGCATCTTCGAGATCCTGGACGAGGATCCGGAGATCAAGAGTTCGCCCGACGCGGTGCCCCTGGCGGCCTGCCGGGGGGAGGTGGAGTTCCGCGATGTTCAATTCGCCTACGACCCGGCCCGGCCCACCCTCGAAGGCGTGTCGTTCACCATCGCTGCCGGGACCAGGACCGCACTGGTGGGCCACAGCGGATCGGGGAAGACCACCATCACCAGTCTGATCCCCCGGTTCTACGACGTGACCGGCGGCCAGGTGCTGGTCGACGGCCAGGACGTCCGGACCCTCGAGGTCGAGTCCCTGAGGGCTCCCATCGCCCTGGTGCTCCAGGACCCCATTTTGTTCAGCGGTTCGATCCGGGAAAATCTGCTCTACGGCCAACCCGCCGCCGACGAAGCTTCCATCGAAGCGGCGTGCCGGAACGCCAATGCCTGGGAGTTCATCCAGGGGCTGCCCGAGGGGATGGAAACCGAGGTCGGCGAACGGGGAACCCAGCTCTCAGGCGGCCAGAAGCAGAGGATCACCATCGCCCGGGCGTTTCTGCGCAACCCGAAAATCCTCATCCTCGACGAGGCGACCTCGAGCCTCGACTCGGAGTCGGAACGGTTGATCAAGGATGCCCTCGACCGGCTCATGGCGGGCCGGACTACCCTGGTCATCGCCCACCGGCTTTCGACGGTGGTTTCGTCGGATCAGATCCTGGTGCTCCACCAGGGGCGGATTGTCGACAGCGGCCGCCACGGGGAACTGGTGGGCCGGGAGGGGATTTACCGCAACCTCTACCTCAAACAGCACGGGAACGGGTAAACTCCCCCCATGCCTTCCCGACATCCGTTCCATGCCATCTTGTTTGCCGCCTCGTTTTTCATGAGCCTGGCCTCGGGGATGGTCAACTACGCCCTGATCTTCTACGTCCGCGACCTGTTCGGCGTCGACAAGACCGCCGTGGGGTTCATCTCGTCGGCCCTGACCCTGGCTTACTTCCTCGGAATTCTCGCCTTCCTTGTGTGGAAGAAACCCCACCCCCGGTTCGTCCTTTGGCTGGCCGCCTGGGCCATGGCGGCCTGCGTGGCCGTCTACCTGCTGGTTCCGAACTGGACGGTCACCTTTGTGTTCCACGCCCTGTTCGGTCTGGCCATGGCGCTGTTCTGGCCGCGGATCATGGGTTGGCTGAGCTGGGGCGTCGAGGGCAAGGACCTGGGACGGACCATGGGCCGGTTCAACTTCAGCTGGGCCTTCGGCGGCATCTTGGCCCCCTGGCTCGGTGGGCTCCTGGTCGAAGCCGACCCCCGGTGGCCGTTCCTCACCGCCATCGCCCTGCTGACGGTTACCGGCCTCCTGATGCCCATCGGCGCCAAGCTGTTCGCCGGCATGAAGGACCGGCAGGCCCCGACCGCCGCCGAAACCGGAGAAACCGACAGGCAGGAGGGACCGACGCCCCTGCGTCATCCCGCCCGTTTGGGGGTCGCCGGTGCCTATTTCCTGACCGGGGCCCTCCTGTTCATTTTTCCCGCGTTCGCCAAGGAGAGCCTCGGCTTCTCCGAATCGCTGACCGGTTCGTTTCTGCTGGTCCGGATGCTGGCCGCCACCCTGGGGTTCGAGCTCTGGGGCCGTTGGACCTTCTGGCACTTCCGTTTTGCACCCGTGGCCGCCGGCATGCTGGCCCTCCTCGGCCTCATCTTGCTGTTTCCCCTCGGTTCGGCGCCTTGGCAGTTCTACCTGCTGTTTGCCGGCGTGGGCCTGGTGTTCAGCTTTCTCTACAGCTACGCCCTGTTCCACGGGGTGGCGGGCAGCGTCCACCGGGAGCGCAGCATGACCATCCACGAGGCCGTGCTCAACATCGGCCTGTTTCTGGGTACGGCCCTGGGGGGCTGGGTCAGCGAAGCCTGGTCCATGGACGCCGTATTCGGACTCTGCGCGGCCGTGGCCCTCGGTCTGCTGGCAGTCCAGGTGATTCAAAACCTCGGGAGAAAGGGCCGTGTTCCGTAACCTCGTCCGGCTGGCGGTCCTGGCGGTCCTGGCCGGCTGCGCCTCGATGGCCCCCGGAAAGACCCCCGTGGTCCTGGCCCCCCCGGCGGTGGCGCCGGGGTTGGACGCTTCTTTGGGACCCAAGGCCCGGGAAGCCCTGGTCAGGGTCCTGGCCGGATCGGCCCGTTTCTCGGCGGCTGACGCTTCGGCCCCGGATTCGGCCCGGGGCCTGACCGAGGTCTCCAGCGGTCCCGGGGCCTTTGTCACCGTGCAATTCCGCGTTGTCGACCCGGCCGGTGCCGTCCTCGCCGGGTTCTCGGCCACGGTGCCGGCCCAGGGTTCTTCGTGGGCCTGGACCTTCCAAAACAGGATGGCTTCGGCGCCCGTCCAGGGCCGTTCCCAGCCGTCCAGCATGGCAGACCTGCTTTCGGTCCCCCCGGGATCGAAACGCGAGGAGTCCCTCCTCGAGGTACGGTTCCTCGACCAGGTCCGGGAGGCTGCTCCCTGGGGCGACGCCGGCCTGGACCCCGGGGTCCAGGCCGCTTTCCGGGCCCGGTTCGGCCGGGATTTGACCGCCGCCCTGGACCGGCCGGCCCTGGTGCTTGTGGAAGGCGGAACCGGGTACCTGGGCAGCGACCAAGGCGAGGCCGACGAGGGCCCCCTGCACTCGGTGACGGTCCCCGGGTTCCTCATGGCCCGGACCGAGGTCACCCAAGCCCTCTATGCGGCGGTGACGGGTGCAAACCCGAGCCTGTTCACCCTGACCCCCGACGCGCCCCGGCGTCCCGTGGAGCGGGTGAGCTGGTACGACGCCGTGGAGTTCTGCAACCTGCTGTCGGCCCGGGAGGGACTGGAGCCGGTGTACACCGTGAAGTCCCGGAACCCGGCCAAGGGGTCTCCCGTCCGGTCGGCCGACGTGACCCAGGACCGGACCAGGAACGGCTACCGGCTCCCCACCGAAGCCGAGTGGGAGTGGGCGGCCCGGGGCGGCCTTCGGTCCCAGAACCAGGTGCTGGCCGGCGGTGCCGACCCGGTGCTCCTGGCCTGGACCGGCGTTGCCGACGCCGGACCGGGACCCACGGCCGAGAAGTCACCGAACGAGCTCGGCCTTTACGACCTGAGCGGCAACGTCTGGGAGTGGTGCTGGGATTGGTATGGGAAGTATCAGGGGAGCGGCAACGACCCCGAGGGTCCGGCCTCCGGGGTGATGAAAGTGGGCCGGGGAGGCAGTTGGCACGCGGCCCCCTGGATGGCCCGGGTCACGGCCCGGAGTTTCGACACCCCGGGTTCCCGGAGCGGCAACCTGGGGTTCCGGGTGGTCCGGTCCCTCCCCTAGGGTCAGTCGGGGGTCAGGAAACGGAAAACCGGGACACCCGTGTCCCAGGTGAGGTTCATGGTCACTTCCCCGGCGTCGATGCCGCCGCCGAACCAGAGGGAATCGTCGGATTTCAGGGTGAACACGGTGAACCGGGGCGGTCCGGGAAGTTCCTTCTGCAGCAGGACAGCGGGGGGCTGGCTGTTGCGCACGACCAAGACGAAGTTCCCTTCCACGCCGTCTTTTTCGTAGGCACCGTAACTGACCGACTCGGTGGTCCCGTCGCCGTCGAAGTCCCGGGTGAAGCCCAGGCCCACTTCTCCTTCGCCCCCGGCCGGTTCCAGGCCGGCCACAAAGGCCTTCTGCCGGTCATCGAGGACGGCTTCGGTATAGGCCCCGGCCGCGGTCCAGCCATAGAGGCCGGCCGTCCGGACGGGAAAGTAGGGAACGGGGAACACCGAAGCCGGTCCGGCGGGCGCCGGGCCTGGAGCGGGTAAGGGCAGGGCCGGGACGGGAACCTTCTCCTGTCCGCAGGAAACGGCGAGGAGGAATAGCGCGGTCAGGACAGCGGCGGAACGGGTCAATCGGTCCATTGGGCGATCACCTCCTCGGTGGTCATGAACTTGCGGCGGGTGAAGAACGTCTGGTCCAGGTACTGCTCGTAGTGCAGATGGGCCCCGGTATTGGTGGCCCCGTAGCCCGGTTGGCCGGGGAGGAGCACCTGACCCAGGGGTTGGCCTATGGTGAGGCTGTCCCCCGGTTTCACCGGCGAACCGATGTGGAGGTACCGGGAGACCGACCCGTCGCTGTTGAGCACCGTGATGGTCGAGGACCCGGAACTCGACTGGGCCGTCGTGTTCGATAGCACCTGGCCCTCCTTGGCGGCGAACACCGGCAGGGCCTGCTTCCGGGAGGTGAAGTCGGTGCCCATGTGGTCGGGTCCCGTCCGGTTGGTGATCCGCGACAGGCTGTCGGCAATGGGTTCGGCGGCCTTCTTCCCCGACATGGGCCGTTCGGAAACGGCCCGTTCCAGGGGCGCGGGCGCCGGGGGACCCCAAGTGCTGCACGAGGTGAGGAGGACGGCGGCCGCCGCGGACCAGAACGATCGCATGGGGCCAGTGTGACCGAACCGGAGCATCGAAGCAAGCTTGCCCTGACCGGCTCCGTTCGTTAGATTACAAGGCATGTCAGCTTACAATTACGATTTGATCGTCATCGGAGGCGGCCCCGGCGGGTACGTCGCCGCCGTCCGGGCCTCCCAGCTCGGCCTGAAGACCGCCCTGGTCGAAAAAGACAAGCTTGGCGGGGTCTGCGGCAACTGGGGCTGCATCCCTTCGAAGGCCCTTATCAACCAGGCCGAAGCCTACCACGCCATCGAGGCCCTCGAGCACATGGGCGTGAAGATCGACGTGTCGGGCCTCGACTACTCCAAGGTCCAGGCCAAGAGCCGGGCCGCCGCGGACGGTTCAGGCAAGGGCACCGCCTACCTCATGAAGAAGAACAAGGTTGAGGTCGTGGCCGGCACGGCCGCCGTCACCGGAGCCAACGAAGTCACCGTCACCCCGGCCGCCGGGGCCGTGCAGAAGCTGACCGCATCCGCCGTCCTGGTGGCCACCGGCAGCCGGCCCCGGGCCCTCCCCGGGTTCGAGTTCGACGAGACCCAGGTGCTCTCGAGTACGGGCATCCTTGGGCTCACCAGCCTGCCGAAAAGCCTGCTGATCCTGGGGTCCGGGGCCATCGGCATGGAGTTCGCCTACATCATGAACGCCTTCGGCGTCGCCGTCACCGTGGTGGAGATGATGCCCCGCATCCTGCCCGTGGAAGACCATGAAACCGCCGCCGTGGTGGAAAAAGCCTTCGTGAAGCGCGGTGTGAAATTCCACGTTGGCACCAAGGCTGCCTCCCTCAAAAAGGCCGCCGCCGGCGTCGAACTCACCATTGAAAAGGATGGGAAGACCGACGTGCTCAAGGCCGACAAGATCCTCGTTGCCGTCGGCCGGGTGCCCAACACCGAGAACCTGGGCCTCGAGAAGCTCGGGGTCAAACTCGACCGGGGCTTCGTCACCGTCAAAGACTACTACCAAACCGACGCCGCCACCGTGTACGCCATCGGCGACATCGTCCCCAGTCCCCTGCTTGCCCACGTGGCCAGCAAGGAAGGCGAGATTGCCGTGGAATACCTGGCCAGCAAACTCAAGGGCGGCAAGGCCCCCCACGAGAAGAAGCTCGACCCCATGCTGATCCCCGGCGCCACCTACTGCGAGCCCCAGATCGCCAGCTTCGGACTCACCGAGGAGAAGGCCAAGGAGAAGGGCCTCGAGTACAAAGCGTACTCCTTCCCGTTCACCGGAAACGGCAAGGCCAAGGCCGTGGACCGCACCGAGGGATTGGCCAAGATTGTCTACAACCCCAAGACCAAGGAGATCCTCGGCGGCCACGTCGTGGGCCTCTACGCCACCGAGCTCGTCCACGAACTGCTGCTGGCCAAAAAGGCCGAACTGCTCCCCGAAGACATCGCCACCATGGTCCACGCGCACCCGACGGTGAGCGAGGCGCTGATGGAGGCTGCCCGCGGCGTCGAAGGCTGGGCAATTCATATTTAGCCTTGCATCTCGCCGTTCTGGTGTTGTCTCGGTCGGCTCCGGTGCTCGGCGTACAGCGGTACGCCTGTGCTCCTCGCTCTCCCTCGACTTAACCAGAACGTCGATCTGCGGCGGCTAGAGGTGAGTTGAGGAGTTTTCCGTCAGGAAAACTCCCGGGTTTTTCTTCAAATCCCAAACACACATTTCCGGAGGCTGCGGGTCGACCAAGGCGGCGAGCGAAGCGAAGCCCCTGTCACTCTGGGCGCCGGAAGTCGGCGTTTTGGCAAAGTCGAGAGGGGACGACGCCCGCAGCCGTACTGGAAGTACGGCGAGGACCGGAGTCCCCTCGAGACGAAGCCAAAACGCCGAGGTCCAAGCCCTAGCTGCACGCCGCTAGGCGTGCTCGTACAGAACGTCGGGGCAGCGTTCTTCGTTTTGGCTGCCATCGCTGAACTGTACGGCCCGGAAGCCGTGGCCTTCGTAGAACCGGCGGGCTCCTTCGTTGGCCTGGAAGGTGTAGAGGCGGACGGGGGGCCGGAGGTCGGCCAAGGCCTGGGCCAGGAGCCGGGCGCCGATGCGGTTTCCCGTCCGGCCCGGGGCCACATAGATCTGGTCGATCCAGCCCGCCTCGGGACGCTGGGTCCAGGCCGCAAACCCCGTGATCACTCCCGCTTCTTCATCCACCCAGACGGTCCGGGTCACCATGAGGGTTTCCCTCACCCAAAACCGCACTTCGGCGCTGCTGTGAACCAAGGGTGCGTAGGGGAGGAAGGCCTGCCGGGAGGCCAAATAGACCTCGGCGATGGACCCGGCATCGTGGGGTTGGGCGGGGCGGATCATGGGTTCTCCTTGAGGGTCAGCGTGGCCGTGGTGCCCTGCGGGGAGCCGCTGAACCGCAGTTCGGCGCCGTTGAGCCGGGCAAAGTCGCGGCAGAGGGCCAGTCCCAGCCCGGAACCGTGTTCTTTTTCGGTGCCGGGGGTTGAGGTCAGGGTGTTCCCCGAATTGAGGCGTTCCTGCTGCTGTGGGGTGAGCCCCGGGCCGGAATCGCTGACGGTAAATTGCGGCCTTCCTTCCTTTTTCCAGAACGACAGCCGGATGACCCCTCCCGCCGGCGTGAACTTGACGGCATTCGACACCAGGTTGCGCAAAATGGTGGCAACGGTCCTCCGGTCGGTCCACACCTGGTCTCCGCCCGTCGCGTCGAACTCCAGTTGGAGTCCCTTGGCCCGGGCTGACGCCGTGTAGGGTTCGGCGGCTTCAAGGAGCAGGTCCCGGGCCCTGAGAAGTTCAGGTTTCAAGACCACGGCACCTTTCTGGCTTTGACCCCAGTCGAGGAGGTTTTCCAGCAAGTCGAAGCTGTTTTGGGCCGAAGCGACCAACAACCCCAGCATCTCCCGGCTTTCCTCCTCCTCCCGGCACTTTCCCGCCTCCTGCATCAGTTCCAGGAGCCCGACCTGACCTCCCAGGGGGCCCCTCAGGTCGTGGGCGATGAGCTGCAGCATCCGGTCCCGGGTCTCCAGGGCTGTTTCGAGCTGGCCTTGGTTCCGCAGGATGTCGAGGGTGACAAACCCCAGGGACCAGGCGGTGGTCACTACCGTGATCACAAGGACCATGATCGCCAGTGAAGCGTTAGGGGAAAGAAGGCTGTTGACCGGCAGGACAAGAACGAAGACCGCCCTGCCGATATGGCTAACAAGAATCAGGGCACACAGGAACCAAAAGGCTCTGACCAGCATCGGGTGTCGTTTGGCTTCGTTCAACAGAGGCAATATAAAAAGGATACGGACCCAGACCCCGGCAACGAGGACGGTGTAAACGAGGACGCGAACCTGGTAGAGGTCCCAAATAAAGGTGAAGACCAGAAAAGAGGCTGCGAAAAAGACGGCGAAGGCCCAAGCCTGCCAGACCGGAAGCGGACAGCCGGCGAACCGCCGGAGACCCGTTTCGAGGAGATGGTAGCCCAGGATCACCAGACCGTTGGCCAGGACGATCGACAGCCAAGGGGACCAATGACCCTGGGTCAGGGCCAGGCCGATCCCCAAGAGGAGCACGGTGTTTCCCCAGGCCCAATCGAGCCGCCATCGGCTTGTCCGGGAGCTGAGGGCCAGTGTCCAGGAAAAGAGGGCGAGGGCGAACAAAATCACGAGTGTCGTCAACAGAACCGTACCGATGTCGAGGTTCATAGTTCGAGTATCGGGCAAAGACCAGATACCGTCAAACTTTCGGCCCGTGCTACACTCGAATCTGGAGGAATTCCATGCACTTCGACCTGCCCCTCGACCAATTGAAAACCTACAACCCGCCCCTGGACGAACCCCGGGACTTCAACTCCTTCTGGTCTTCCACCTTGGCCGATGCCAGCCGCCATCCCCTGGGGGCCGTGTTCACCCGGCACGAAAGCCACCTCAAGCTGGTGGAAACCTTCGACGTGACCTTCCACGGTTACGGCGGCCAGCCGGTCAAGGGGTGGTTCCTGGTGCCGGCGGTCCGGAAGGGGCCTTTGCCGTGCGTGGTGGAGTTCATTGGCTACGGGGGGGGCCGCGGCCTTCCCCAGGACTGGTTGCTCTATCCCACCGCCGGGTACGCCCTCTTCGTCATGGACACCCGGGGCCAGGGCTCGGTGTGGCGGACCGGCGACACCCCCGACCCGGAAGTTGACGGCGGCAACCCCCAGGTCCCGGGGTTCATGACCCGGGGCATCCTGAAAAAAGAGACCTACTACTACCGCCGGGTCTTCACCGATGCGGTCCGGGCCATCGAAGCGGCCCGGTCCCACGAAGCCGTGGATGGGGCCCGGATCGCCGTGGCCGGGGGAAGCCAGGGCGGCGGCATCGCCCTGGCCGCGGCCGGGTTGGTCCCCGAGGTGAAACTGGCCCTGCCCGACGTGCCCTTCCTCTGCCACTTTCAGAAAGCGGTCACCATGACCGACAGCTATCCCTACGCCGAGGTCCGGGACTTCCTCAAGCGCCACCGCCACCACGAGACGGCGGTGTGGGAGACTCTTTCGTATTTTGACGGCCGGAGCTTCGCTTCCCGGGCCAAGATGCGGTCTTTGTTTTCTGTGGCCCTCATGGACGACATCTGCCCGCCGTCGACGGTGTTCGCGGCCTACAACCGGTGGGCAGGGCCCAAGGACATCACGGTCTGGACGTACAACCACCACGAGGGAGGCGAAACCTTCCAGGCGGTCGAGAGGTTGAAGGCTTTGGAGAAGTTTTTGTAAGGGGGGAGCCGCGTCCCGATGGACGCGGCCCGCAACGCCCGGGGTTTATTTCTTGGCCAGCACCATGGTGACGCTTTCGGCGATGTCGAAGGGTTCCTTCACCAAGGCGGCGTGGGTCGCGCAGAGGGGAACGATGTAGACCGTGGTCATCCCCATGCTGGGCTTGAAGACCTGGGCGCCCACGGCGGCCGGGGTCTCACAGCCGAGGACCGAACACTTGGAAGCCTTCTTCTTCGCATGGGTTTCCCAGTATTCCAGCCAAGTACCGGTGGCGGCCTTTTTCTGGGCCTTTTCAATCACGTTTTCAATTCGCACGGGGCGACTCCTTTCCGGTCCTGCTCGGGAGTCGGTGGAACCAATCTATCCTCAAACGGCGAAAAGAAACAGGCCGGTGTCAATCCTCGCAGGCGTAGCCCTTATTGGCCAGCACCAAGCTGGCGCTCTCCATGATGTCGAGGGGTGTCTTGGGAACCTCGGCGTGGGCCGTGCAGAGGGGAACGATATAGACAATCGTCATCCCCACCGCCGGTTTGATGACCTGGGCCCCCACCTCGGCCGGATGGTCGCAACCCAGGACCACACACTTGCCCGGCTTCTTCTTGGCGTGGGATTCCCAGTACTCCAGCCAGGAGCCGCAGGCCGCTTTTTTCAAGGACGATTTGGGAACGGTTTCGATGTGCATGGGGTTGCTCCTCTCCCCTCATAGTAACGCAAAATCCGACTGAAACGGTTGAGAATCGACTATTTTGTCCTGATCTCCCATTTGACCCCGAAGCCAGGGAGTCCGGCGGCCTCGGTTTTGTTGAAATTCATGGTGATGACGGTATCGGTCGATCCGTCGGTCCGCCGTTGGGCGTTGACCCCGGCGGGCAGTCCGGGGACCACGGGCTCGACCCCGGACCGACGGGCCAAGGCCCGCATCAGGTCGTCGGTGAACCTCTGGTCGGTTTTGGCGGCCACGTAGTAGACCTCTCCCCGGCCCACCTGATGGCGGGTCAAAAGGGGCCGACCGGCGTACCAATCGTCGCCGTAGACGGCCAGCACTTCGCTGCCTTCGGCGTGGATCAGTTCGCAGAAGGTGTCCACGGTGTATTCACCCGTCAGGCCCAGGTCGTTGCCCTCCACGGGAAGCGCCCGGTTGGTCTGGCCCTTCCACAAGGGGTCGAGCTCCTCGGCCCAAACCCCGGCCAGGGGCCGCAGCGGACCGGGGAACCCGCCTTCGAAGCACAGGTCGGTGTCGCTGACGTAGCCGGTCAGGTAGGTGAGGACCAGGGTGCCGCCGTTCTCGACGAAACTCGTGAGGCGGCCGGCGGTAGCGGGCTTCAGCAGGTGGAGCCAGGGGGCCGCCACGAGTTTGTAGCCGTCGAGGGCCTGGTCCTGGTTGGGCACGTCGCAGGCAATCGACCGGCGCCACAGGGCCCGGTGGAACTCGACGCAGGCCTTTTCGTAGTCCCGCTCGGGTCTGTTGAACCCGTAGAATTCGTCGGTGGCCCACCTCACCTCCCAGTCGTAGACCACGGCGGCCTGGGCTGGAATCCTGGTCCCGGCCACCGGGGCCAAGGCCTTCAGGTCCCGGCCGACCTGGGCCACCTCTTGGAAGACCCGGGTGTTCTCATGGCCCACGTGGTCGACCACGGCGCCGTGGAACTTCTCGGCGGCCCCCCGGCCCTTGCGCCACTGGAAGTACATGACCGAGTCGCTGCCGTGGGCCACGGCCTGGAGGCTTGAGAGCCGGTGGACCCCCGGGGCCTTGAGTCGATTCACCGGCTGCCAGTTCACCTGGCTGGGGGTGCTTTCGATGAGCAGCCAGGGCTGGCCGCCCTTGAGGCTGCGGTTGAGGTCATGGACGAAGGCGGTCCGGCTGGCCTCGTCGGCGTCGCTGACCTCGGCGTTGTGCCAGCGGGGGTAGCTGTCCCAGCTGATGACGTCGACGTGGGGGGCCCAGTTCCAGTAGTTGAGGACGGGGTAGGTGCCCATCATGTTCACGGTGATCCCCGTGTCGGGGGTGATCTTGCGCAGGGGGGCCGATTCGGCCAGGAAGAAGTCGAGGGATTGGGCGTCGACGAACCGCTTCCAATCGAGGACCAGGGCGTGGACCGACCGCTCGCCGTGGGGGGCCGGGCTCTCGAGTTGGGACCAGTCGGTGTACCGGTGGCTCCAGAAGTTGGTCCACCAGGCGTTGTTCAGGGCGTCGAGGGTGCCGTACTTCTTCTGCAGCCAGACCCGGAAGGCGTCCTGGCAGAGGGGGCAGTGGCACTCGCCGCCGTACTCGTTCGACACGTGCCAGAGGGCCAGGGCCGGGTGGTTCTGGTAGCGCTCGGCCAGCTGGGTGTTCATTTCAACAGCTTTCCGGCGGTAGACCGGCGAGGTGTAGCAGTGGTTGTGGCGGTCGCCGTGGAGGTCTTTCACCCGGTTGGCCTGGACCCGGAGGATTTCGGGGTACTTCTGGCTCATCCACGCGGGTTTCGCCCCCGAAGGCGTGGCCAGGACAGCCCGGATTCCGGCCTTCGCCAGCCGGTCCATCAGGGCGTCGAGCCAACCGAAGTCGTAGACCCCGTCGCTGGGTTCCAACTTGGTCCACGAGAAAATGCCGATGGACACCGCATTCACCCCGGCCAGGGGGAAGAGCCGGAAGTCCTGGTCGAGGACTTCGGGGCGGTCAAGCCATTGGTCGGGGTTGTAGTCCCCGCCGTGCCAGAGGGTGGGGGTCGAGGGGGTCTTCGGTGTCTTCATGGTTCCATTTCACCCTGGTTCGCCCCCTTCGTCCATCGGAGCGGAAGAGCAGGAGTAGCACAGAATGAACCAAGGAGAACCTGAATTCACCCGACCTTCTTCAAAACGTTGCGAGGACAGGTTATGGTGAGACGGAGGCGATCTGAGAACCGGAGCGTGTTTTTGACACGTGAGGATTCGAGGGAGCCCCCGGCGAAGCCAGAACCTGCCGCAGTAGTTTTGAAGGAGGTCCCTTTGGCAATTGTCTTTCCTGACGTCCCCGGCCTCCCGCTTCCGTTCCGGCTAAGGGGCATCGGCGTGGGCCACACCCAGGAGCCGATCCGGCGGCCCCACGGGTACCCCCAGCACCAGTGGATCCAGGTCCGGTCCGGCCGGCTGCGGCTGACGGTGGATGGGACCACGGGGACGGCCCGGCCTGGGGACGGGTTCTACCTGCGTCCCGATGAGCCCCACGCCTACGTCGCCGAGGGAGAGACCGGGGCCGTGGTCGACTGGATCTGTTTCGACGGCGCGGGGGTGGGGGAGGTGCTGGCCGCCGGGCCCTTGGTCCGCAGCGGGGTCTACCGGCTCACCGGCACGGCCCCGGTGGACCGGGTGTTCGAGAGAACCTGGGCCGCGGTTTCCGAGTCCGGGGTGCCCGGGTCCCGGCTGTCGGCGTGCGTCTACGAACTGCTCATGGTCCTCACCGAAGGGGCCGCCGGCCTGGGGCAAGTGAGCGCCGCCGCCGGCCTGGGGCGTCTGGAGCCCGTGCTGGCGGCCCTGGCCCACCGGCCGGCCTACCCCTGGGACGTCGACGTGCTGGCGTCGATGATCGGTGTCACGCCCCAGCACCTGGGCCGGCTGTTCCGGCGGGCCTTCGGCCAGGGCCCCGTCGAGTACCTGGTGCGGCTCAGGCTCAACCGGGCCCTCCAACTCCTGGTGGACCGGCCCGACCTGCGGATCCACGAGGTCGGGGCAGCCGTGGGCTACCCCGACGCCAACTACTTCACCCGCCTGTTCCGCCGGCGGGAGGGCCGGACCCCGGGGCAGTTCCGGGACCTCCACGGGCATCCGTGATAGACTGGCGCCATGGAAGTCTCTCCCCTCCTTTTGGCCCGGTTTTCCCTCGTCCAGACCTGCTACCAGATCGGCACCGTGCTGATGATGTCGGTGGGCATTTTGGCCGCCACGCCCCTGGCTCCTTCGCCGTTTTGGGGTGCCTTGCCCCTGGCCCTTTCGGTGGCCGGCACCCTGGTTTCGCTGTTCCCGGCGTCGGCCTTCATGCGCCGCTGGGGCCGTAAACGGGGTCTTCTGGTCGGGGTGACCCTGGGGGCCGCCGGGGTGGCCGCCATCGTGGCCGGCCTGACGTCGGGCAACTTTCCCCTGGTTTGCGCCGGGTTCCTGGTCTACGGCCTCCACCAATCCTTCCTTCAGTTCCTGAGGTTCACGGCCATGGAGGCCGCCGGACCGGCCCACGGCGCCCGGGCCCTTTCGTGGATCCTATTGGGAGGCATTCCTGCCGCGTTCCTGGGGCCCCTGCTGGGGCTCTGGGGCCGGGACCTCGGTTCAGGGGCGGAGTTTTCGGGCAGCTTCATCCTGCTTTTGGGGGTGATCGCGGTCCAGGCCATCTTGGTCGTCACGTTGCCGGCCACGGCGGGACCGGCCGCCGCCGCCGCGGACCAGGAACCGCCCCGGCCCTGGGGCCAGCGGCTGGCCGACCCGTCGCTGTGGCTGGCCCTGACCGCCGCCACCTTCAGCTACGGCCTGATGGTCATGCTCATGGCCGCTTCCCCGGTGGCCATGCACGAACACGGCCACCCGCTTTCGGCGTCGACCCTCGTCCTCCAGGCCCACGTGCTGGGCATGTACGTGCCGTCGTTCTTTTCGGGCTGGCTGGTGAAAAAGTGGGGGCCCCGGAACCTCATCCTGGCCGGGCTGGCCGTGTTTGGGCTGGAACTCATCCTGGCCCTCCAGGGCACGGATTTCCTCCCGTTCTTCCTCTCCCTCACGATGTTGGGCATCGGCTGGAACTTCCTCTACGTCGGGGGGACCAACCTGTTGGTGACCCGGTACCGGCCGTCGGAAAAGGCGGGCGTCCAGGCGTTCAACGACTCGTTTGTCTATCTGTTCGCCACCGCGGCCACCTTCGGCGCCGGGGCCTGGGAACGGGGCATGGGGTGGGATGGACTGCAGCTGCTCACGCTGCCGTTCCTGGCCGCCGTCGCGGTGCTTCTGATGGCCACCCGGAAGAAAAGCGAGACGCCGGACCATGGGTGAGAAACCCGCCCCCGACAAAACCGCCCCGGGCTACCGGAGGGCCATGCTCCTGGTGATCATGTTCGGGGTCATCAGCCTGTTCAGCGACCTGGTTTACCAGGCCGGCCGGAGCCTCAACGGGCCCTTCCTGGCCGAACTGGGCGCCGACGCCGTGTTGGTCGGGCTCATCGCCGGGGCCGCCGAGTTCCTGGGCTACGCCCTCAGGCTGGCCACCGGAGCCCTGGTTGACCGGAGCAAGGCGTATTGGGGCTTTACCCTTGCCGGGTACGGCCTGGTGGCGGCGGTGCCTTTGATGGCCCTGGCGGGAACCTGGCAGGTGGCCGCCCTGTTCATCGTCATCGAGCGGGTCTCCAAGGCCGTCCGGGCCCCGGCCAAGGATACGCTGCTCTCCATGGCGGCCCGCCGGGTCGGGACGGGCCGGGGCTTCGCCATCCACAAGCTGCTTGACCAGACCGGGGCCGTCCTGGGCCCCCTGGTCATGGCCCTGGTCCTCTCGGGGACCCTGGGCAACACGTTCCAAGGTGTGGTTTCGTACCAGCAGGCCTATGCCCTGCTCTGGATCCCCCTGGTCCTGGTCTTCCTGGCGGCCTGGTTCGGCCGGTCCCGGGTTCCCCAACCCGAGCTCCTCGAGGCCGAACTCCATGCCGACGCCCCGGCTGCCGAGGGAAAACCCGCGGCCCCCGAGAAACTGTCGCGGACCTTTTGGATTTACAGCCTGTTCACCCTGTTGGTCGGGGTCGGGTTCATCAATTTTGCCCTGTTGTCGTTCCATGCGAAAACCGCCGGTCTGCTCAGCGATGCGGCCATCCCGTTCTGGTATGCGGCGGCCATGGCGGCCAACGCCGCGGCGGCCTACCTGGTCGGGGTCTCGTACGACAAGTACGGCCTGAAGGTCCTCTACGCCGTGCCGCTGCTGTCCATCCCCCTGCCGTTCCTCGGGTTCCTCGGGGGCACGGCGCCGTTGATGATCGCGGCCATCGTGCTCTTCGGCTTCTCCCTGGGCATACAGGAAACCGTCATCAAGGCCGGGATCGCCGACCTGACGCCCCTGAAGAAGCGGGGCACCGGGTACGGTATCTTCAACACCATGAACGGCATCGGGCTGTTGGGCTCCGGGGCCGCCATGGGTCTGCTTTACGAAGTTTCGCCCTGGGCCGTGTGCTGGTTCTCCTTGGCCGCCGAACTTGCGGGCCTGGCGGTTCTGATCCTGTTGTTGAGGAAGCCAAAGGCCGCCTCCTAATATCGGCTTCGATTTGTGATAATATCAGAACTGATAGGAATGCGGCTGGGGTGGCTGTTCCTCTCAGATGTGTTCATGCCCTAAATCCTTGTTATAGAAATAATTGGATTTCATCTGTCTAAATTGGCACGGTCTGTGCAATGGGTAAGGCAAGAGGTACACCATGAAGAAGATCCTTCTGACCGCCATGATTTTGATGACCGCCGCCGGCCTTTTTGCCGAGACGGTGGCCCAGCCCGCCTTCCGCCTTTTGGACGGCTATCTTGACAAGAGGGCCTACGACGCCGCCTACGGTGCCAAGGCCGGCCCCTGGTTCCTCATCGGCACCGGCGCCGCCTTGGGAGCCACCTCGGCCCTGGTTTGGTTCGCCGGGGATTCGATCAACCAGTCCTCGGGCCATGGCAACATGGACCCCAACACCAAGCTGGGGCTCACCGTCGGTTTTGCCGCCGGATCGGTGGTTCTGACCAGCGTGGGCGTGGCGTTGGGGCTCTTTCCCCCGGTGATTGACGAACGGGCCCAGTACTCGGCCATCTACCGGGAAACCGACCCGGTTCTGCAGGAAACCATGGCCGCGGCCCGGCTCAAGGGAATGGCCGAAGACGGTCACAACACCCGGATCGTCAGCGGCTGGGTCAACCTGGGCGTTTCGGGAGCGTCGATCGCTCTCCAAATCCTGACCAACCGTGACAAGGGTCAGCCCTGGAGCGAAGGCCTGTTCGGCACCTCGGGTTGGAGCGTGGGAAGTATTGTGGGCGGGGCGACGTCCTTGCTGGTCCGGTCCCCCGAAGAGACGTTGTACGATGAGTATCTGTTCATCGCCGCCCGGAGCGAGAAGAACTGACCATGGAAGCCTTCTTCCGATCCGTCGCCATCGGGATGGGGGTCCTGCTGGGGACCCTCAACCCCGGGATCGAGCCCGAGCTTCAGCTGGCTCTCCATAAAGCGGAGGGACAACTGATGGCCTCGGGCACCGTGGACCGGACCCTGAGTCCGGCCATGGAAGAGGCCTTGACCGAAGGGGTCGCCATGGCCCTGACCCTCGAGACCGAGGTCGACGGCCGGCCGGCGGCCGAGGTGACCCAGATCCTGTCGTTCCAGCCCCTGAGCCAGCAATGGCTGGTCGCCGGACCCGGCGAGGCCCGCCGGGCCTACCCGTCCCGGAGCCAGGCGGCGTTCGCCTGGGGCACCTGGCGCGACGTGAACCTGGGAGCCTTGCCCGCCGGGGCGTTCACCGTGTCGGCCCGGGTGGTCCTGACCTTCCCGGGCCGGCCCGACTGGCGGTCCGACATGGTGTGGAAGACTCCAGTCCCCTGGAAACGGTCGTACTCCCGGCCCTCCGAGGTGCCGTTCTGATGCGGTTCACCACCCGGATGACCTTGCTGGTGGGCCTGGTGCTCGCCGGTTTTGTGCTGTCGACCCTGCCCATGACGGCGGCCCTGCTCAAAGGGGCCTTGGGCAACCCCGGGCGGGCCGCCGACTGGGACCGGGTGGCGGCCCTCTGGGCGGGCCTCGACCCCGAGACCCGGACCAAGACCGAAGCCCTGATGACCGCCGTCACCGACTGGAAAGCGGCGGCCGCTTCCCCTTCCCTGGAGGGGGATGCCCGGTACCTGCGGTTCCAGACGGCGTTTCTGATGTTTGCCACCTTCCAAGCCCTCGTTCTTCTGGTCCTGGTCATCCTGGGGCTGAGGGTGCTCATGGCCCCGGTCCGCCGGATGGGCCAGGTGGTCGCCCGGCTGAAAAACGGCGACCCGGACGCCCGGCTCGAGGCCCGGGGCGGGGCCGAATGGGTGGACCTGGCCCGGCAGTTCAACACCATGCTCGACCAGAACCAAACCCTGAGCCGGCTCCAGGGCTGGCAGGAGGTGGCGGCCTTCCTCTCCCACCAGATCAAGAATCCGTTGACGTCCATCGCCTTCGCCGAACAGAACGTCCGGGCCCTGGTCCCCGACCTGCCCGCCCTGGCCGCCGAGAACCTGGCCATCATCGGCGACCAGGGCCGGCGGATCAACAACCTGGTCCGGCGCCTGAGGGACCTGACGTCGTTCGAACAGATGGCCCGGACCGAGGTTGACTTCGGGCCCTGGGTGGAAGCCTGGGCCGCCGGGCGAAAGCGGGAAGGGGAGGCATGGGAGGTCTCGGCCGGCGAAGCCGGCCCGGTCTCCCTGGTCCCGCTGCTCTGGGAACAGGCCCTCGACAACCTGCTGGCCAACAGCCGGGAGGCCTGCACCGAGGGCGCCGTGACCGTCCGGCTCCAGGTCCGGCGGGAAGGGACTCTGGCCTTCGTCGACTGGACCGACGGCAACCGCGTGGCCGAAGGCGTGAAAATCGACCTGGTCGGCACGGCCCGGTTCACCACAAAAAAAGACGGCTCGGGGTTGGGGGTGTTCTTCATCCGCCGGATCGCCGAACTGCACGGGGGCACCCTGACCGTGGGGCCGTCCTCCGGGGGCGGACTGAGGTTCGTCCTGACCTTGGAAGGAGGCACCCATGGCCCAGATCCTCGTCGTCGATGACGAACCCACCATTTTGACCACCCTCGAGACCCACCTGAGGCTCGGGGGCCACGAGGTGTACGGCCGGTCGAAACTGGCCGCCGCCCGGGAGGTGGTGGCCACCAAGGACCTCGACCTGGTGTTCCTCGACGCCTACCTGGGTTCTGAACGGGGACTCGACCTGCTCATCGAGCTCCGGAAATCCCACCCCGGCCTCCCGGTGGTCATGATCTCGGGCCAGAGCGACGTGCCTGACGTGGTCGAAGCCCTGAAGGCCGGGGCCTTCGATTTCCTCGAAAAACCCCTCGACCCCCAGCGCATCGCCGTCTTGGTGGCCCACTGCCTGAGGCAGGAGAAACTGCGGTCCGAGGTCGACGACCTGCGTTCCTCCTGGAAGCGGGACCACTTCTTCGCCGGCACCAGTCCCGCGTCCCTCAAGGCCCTCACCTTGGTCGAGAAGGTGGCTCCCACCGACATGACGGTGCTCCTCACCGGGCCCAACGGCTCGGGCAAGGAGCCCCTGGCCTACCTGACCTACCTCCATTCGCCCCGGTTAGGCCGGCCCTGGGTCACGGCGAACTGCGCCGCCATCCCGACAGCCCTGTTCGAGAGCACCCTCTTGGGCCACGCCAAGGGCGCCTTCACCGGGGCCTCCGAGGCGAAGAAGGGCCTCTTTTTGGCCGCCGACGGGGGAACCCTCTTCCTCGACGAGGTCGGCGAACTCCCCCTCGACGTCCAGGCCAAGCTGCTGAGGGTCCTCGAGACCAAGGAAGTGGTTCCCGTGGGCGCCGACCAGGGCCGCAAGGTGAACTTCCGGCTCATCGCCGCCACCAACCGCAACCTCGAAAAGGAAGTGGCCGAGGGACGGTTCCGGGAGGACCTGTTCTACCGGCTGTGCCAGATGGTCATCCCCGTCCCGGCCCTGAAGGACCGAAGGGAGGATCTGCCGGGCTTGGCGGCCTTTTTCCTCGCCGAAATCGACCGCCGCCGGGGCACCTCGGGGACCCGGCTGTCGTCCGGCGCCCTGGTCTGGCTCCAACGTCAGGAGTTCCCCGGGAACATCCGGCAGCTGCGCAACTGGGTGGAGCGGGCCGCCTTGCTGGCTTCCGGGTCCGAACTGGGTCCCGAGGACTTCGAGGGGGCCCCGGGGAGCCGGAATGAGGCCCCGGCCCCGCCGCCCGAAGGCCTCGACGGTCTGTTTGAATCGGAGTCCCTCATCGAGGCCCGGCGGGCCTTTGAACAGCTGTTCCTCAAGCGCCGGCTGGAAAAGTTCGGCGGTTCGGTGAAGCTCACCGCCGAGAGCCTAGGCCTGCTGCCCAACAACCTGAGCCGCCGCCTCGCCGAACTGGGGATGTGAAACTCCTCCCTTGACACCTCAGGGGACTGGGTGTAGGTTCATCGAAACGCTTCGATGAAGCCCCAGGAGGAGCCGTGGCCCCTGCTACCATGAAAGACGTCGCCTCCCGGGCCGGTGTCTCCCTCAGTACCGTTTCGTACGTGCTCAGCGGCACCCGGCCCATCTCGGAGCCCACCAAGGCCCTGATCCTCAAGGCCATGGAGGAACTCCATTTCCAGCCCAACGCCGTGGCCCGGGCCCTGGCCAGCAAGCGGACCCGGGTGGTGGCCCTTCTCCTTTCTCCCCACGCCCGGGGCCTGGGCATCTCGGAACTGGAGTTCGTCAAAGGCGCCGCCGACGCGGCCCGGAACCTAGACCACCACCTCGTCCTCCTGACCGAGGGCATGGATTCGGAGGCCGACCTGGCCTACCTCAAGGGGCAGGGCCTGGTCGACGGCGTCATCCTGATGGAAGTGCGGATCGACGACCCCCGGGTGGACCTGTTGAAGAAGCTGGGCCTGCCGTTCAGCCTCATCGGAAGCCCGGGGCCGGCCCAGAAACTGCCGTACGTCGACATCGATTTCGACAAGACCTTCACCGACGTGGCGGCCCACCTGACGGGGCTCGGCCACCGGCGGGTGGGGTTCGTCAACCAGAGCCGTGAGTCCTTTGCCGCAGGCTACGGTCCGGTGGTCCGGGCCCAGGAAGCCGTCGACCGTTGGGCGGCCCAGGCCGGTTGGGACTTGGTCACGGCGTTCAGCGCCGCCACCCCCCGGGACGGGTTCGCCGCCTGCCAGGGCCTCCTGGACCGGCCCCAACCTCCGACGGCCCTCATCGTCATGAACGACCAGGCCCTCCCCGGGGTGCTCCAGGCCCTGGCGGCCCGGCACCTGAAGGTGCCCGAAGACGTTTCGGTGGTTTCGGTGCTCACCTCAAGCCACGACGCGGCCCGGATGATGCCTGCCTTGACGTCGGCCGACGTGCCCAGCCACGACCTGGCCCGGTTGGCCGTCGGCAACCTGATCCGCATCCTCGACGCCCCCCACGCCGGCCTCGAAACGGTGCTGCTGCCCTGCAAACTGACCCCCCGGGAGTCCACCTCCCCGAACAAGGAGACACGATGAAATTTACCGATGGATTTTGGCTGGTGAGAGACGGATGGAGCATCCTCAGCGCCGTCGAGGCCTACGACGCCCGGGAACATGAGGGCGCCCTGCAAGTTTTCGCCCCGGTGAAAAAGGTCCGGGACCGGGGCGACACCCTCAATGCCACCCAGCTCACCTTCGAAGTCTCGGCCCCGGCTCCCGACGTGCTCAAGGTGCGCATCAGCCACTTTCAAGGCGGGTTGAAGGCCAAGCCCGACTTCGTCCTCGAACCCCAGAACGCCCCCAAGGCGGGCATCGTGATCCTGGAAAAAGAAGCCTCGATCACCTCGGGCCGGCTCACGGCGAAATTCCGCCGGGGCGAAGGTCCCTGGAAACTCGAATTCCTCGGCGACGGACTGCCCCTGACCAGCAGCGACCCCAAGGGCGCCGCCACGTTGAAGGGTCCCGACGGCCAAGTCTATATCAAGGAAGAACTCAGCCTCGACGTCGGCGAAAGCGTCTACGGCTTGGGCGAGCGGTTCTCGGCCTTCGTCAAGAACGGCCAGGCCGTGGACATCTGGAACAAGGACGGGGGCACCGCCAGCGAGCAGACCTACAAGAACGTGCCGTTCTACCTGACCAACCGGGGCTACGGCGTGTTCGTGAACCACCCCGAGCTGGTGAGTTTCGAGGTAGCCAGCGAAAAGGTGAGCCGGGTGCAGTTCAGCGTCGAGGGCGAGGAACTCGAGTACTATGTCTTCTACGGTCCCACTCCCAAGGACGTGCTGACCAAGTACACGGCCCTGACCGGCCGGGCTCCTCTGCCGCCGGCCTGGAGCTTCGGCCTGTGGCTGACCACCAGCTTCACCACCAGCTACGACGAAGCCACGGTCAGCGCCTTCATCGACGGCATGGCCGATCGCAACCTGCCCCTTTCGGTGTTCCACTTCGACTGTTTCTGGATGCGGGAATTCCACTGGACCGACTTCGTCTGGGACAGCCGGACCTTTCCCGACCCCCAGGGCATGCTGACCCGGCTGAAAGCCAAGGGGATCAAGATCTGCGTCTGGATCAACCCCTACATCGCCCAGCGGTCCGTCCTGTTTGAAGAAGGCCGAAAGCACGGCTACCTGCTGAAAACTCCGGCCGGCGGCGTCTGGCAGACCGACCTGTGGCAGGCCGGCATGGGCATCGTCGACTTCACCAACCCGGCCGCCTGCGCCTGGTATGCCAAAAAGCTCGAAGGGCTCCTCGACATCGGCGTCGACGCGTTCAAGACCGACTTCGGCGAGCGCATCCCCACCGAAGTGGTGTGGTCCGACGGTTCGTCCCCCGAACGGATGCATAACTTCTACCCCTACCTCTACAACCAAGTGGTGTTCGAACTGCTGGAAAAGAAGCGGGGGAAGGGGGAGGCCGTGGTCTTCGCCCGGTCGGCCACCGCCGGGTGCCAGAAGTTCCCCGTCCACTGGGGCGGCGACTGCGACTCGAGCTTCCCGTCCATGGCCGAAAGCCTCCGGGGCGGCCTCAGCCTGGGCCTCTCGGGGTTCGGGTTCTGGAGCCATGACATCGGCGGCTTCGAAGGCACACCCCCCGAGGCGCTGTTCCACCGGTGGGTGGCCTTCGGGCTGCTGTCGAGCCACAGCCGGCTCCACGGCAGCTCGTCGGTGCGGGTGCCGTGGGTGTACGGCGACCGGGCCGTCGAGGTGACCCGGTTCTTCACCAACCTCAAGATGACCCTGATGCCCTACCTCTACGCCCAGGCCGTGGAAACCACCAAGACCGGCGTCCCCATGATGCGGGCCGCCCTCCTGGAATACCCCGACGACCCGGCCTGCTCCACCCTCGACCGCCAGTTCTTCCTCGGCGGCTCGGTGCTGGTGGCCCCGGTGTTCCGGGCCGACGGCCAGGTCGACGTATACCTGCCCGAGGGCACCTGGACCCACCTGCTGTCGGGCCAGACCGTCATCGGCCCCCGGTGGTGCCGCCAGGTCCACAACGAGTTCAGCCTGCCGCTGTATGCCAAACCCCAAAGCCTCATCGCCTTCACTTCGGAAAAAGCCGTCCCCGACGCCGACTGGACCAAGACCCTGACGGTGAAAGCCTTCGCCCTGGCCGACGGAAAACCGGCGAAGACCGCCGTGGTCGACGTCAAAGGCCGGGACCTGGGGACGGTCACCGTGACCAAGCGCGGCTCCAAGTTCGAGGTCGAGGCTCCGGCGGCCCTCCTGCCGTTCACCCTCGAGGCCGAAGGGAAGACCTTCAAGGTCGAGAAGGCAGTTCAAACGTTCTGATTTCCCGGCAAATCCTGTAGGATGGGACGATGAAGGACTCCCTTTCGCCGGCCGCCCTCTGGGGCACGGCCCTCCTCGTCACCGCCCTCTGGGGTTTCAACTTTGTGGTCATCGCCGTGGGGGTGAGGGAGGTGCCTCCCCTTCTGCTGGCCTGCCTGCGGTTCGTCCTGGCCGCCTTGCCGGCGGTGTTCTTCGTCCGCAAGCCGGCGGTTTCGTGGAAGCTGCTTTTATGGTACGGACTGTTCCTGGGGGTGGGGCAGTTCGGGTTCCTGTTCACCGCCATGAAGTGGGGGGCCCCGGCTGGACTGTCGTCGGTGATCCTCCAGGCCCAGGCGTTCTTCACGGCCTTCCTGGCCGTTCTGTTCCTGGGCGAGAAGTTCCGGTGGAACCACGGGGTGGGCCTGGTCATCGCCGGGGCCGGGCTGGTGCTCCTGGGCTGGACCAAGACCCCTGCGGGGGAGTTCACCGTGCCGTGGACCTCGTTGGTCCTGCTCATCCTCGGGGCCCTCATGTGGGCTTCGGCCAACATCGTTTCGAAAAAAATGGGCAAGATCGACACCCTGGGCCTCATGGTTTGGTCCAGCCTGGTCCCTCCCCTCCCCCTTTTCCTGCTGTCCTGGACCCTCGAAGGCGGCCCCGCGGTGACGGCGGCCCTGACCCAGTTCAGCCTGCTGTCGTGGGGAGCGGTGGCCTACCTGGCCTTCCTGTCGACCCTCCTCGGGTACGGCCTCTGGAATTGGCTCATCGGCAAAAAAGGACCGTCGGCGGTGGCGCCGTTTTCCCTGATGGTTCCGGTGTTCGGGGTCACCTCGTCGTGGCTGGTCCTGGGCGAGGCCCTGACCGCCGCCCACCTGGCCGCCGCCGGGCTGATCTTGACGGGGCTGGCGGTCCACGTGTTTGGGGGACGGATCGGGCGTTAGGGTCTCATTTGTCTTCGGTGAGGAACCGGGCCAGAAGGTTTCCCACATCCAACCGGACTCCCAGGGCCGAGAGGTTGCCCTCGTAGCGCCGGGCGTAGCCCGAGAAGTTCCACAAGGGCTCCACCCGGTGGCTGAGGTCAAAATACAGTTGGATCCAATCCACCCCCAACGAAGCCTTGAGGCCGTAGGCCACCCCTTGGGTATAGTTTTGCACTCCGCTTTTGCTGTCGAGGGAGGCCAGGGCGAACAAACCCCAAGAGACAAAGTCCCAACCGGCCCGGCCCTCGACGGTGAGCCAAGGAAAGAGGGGGGACTGGTACCCCAGGTGGAAGGAAAAGGGGACGGCGATGGTGCTGAAATCGGTGGAACTCACCGCCGGTGCCTTGTACATCTTCAGGGACCGGAGCCGGATTTCGCTGGACGGCATCCAGTACACGCCAAAGTCTCCCCAGGGCTGGGGCCCGGTGACGATGTCCATGCTCAGCTGCTGATAATCCAAGGTGATCTGGGAATCGAAGGACGAGGCTCCCTGGGAGGAAACCACCGTGGCTCCCTTGGTCTTGGCCGCCGTGTACGACCACCGGTTCCACCGGCCTTCGGGGATGGGGGCCGGTCGGCCGTATTCCCAGGAGTAGGTGAGGCTGCCCTCCCGCTGGGCCTTCTGCCGGGCGGCGGCTTCGTTGGCGTCGGTCTCGGCCATTCCGCTGATCACGCCGAAGATCACACCGGGCTCTTCCAGGTACCAGGTGGTCAGATCGGCCAGGGTGAACTTCAGGTGGCCGAACCCCAGCTCTTTTGAGGCGGGGTTCTGGGGATTGGTGCTGGCGTCGAGGTCGACATCGGCCCAGGTTTCCCGCTGGACCCCCACGGCATACGGGGAAGCCGCCAACGGCACCGCGCCGAGGAGCAACCAAAGGACAAGGAGTTTCAAACGCATGGATCGCCTCCAATATCTCTAGAGTTGGAAACCCGACTCATTTTGTCAAGTTAGAAGGTGCCGTTCTTCCCACGAAAACGGTTGGCGCCCACGGGGTTTCGTGCTATCTATGGTTCCTATGAAAACGATCCTTTTTTCTCTACTGATCCTGGGGTCTTCGGCCGGTATCCTGGGGGCCCAGGAGCTCACCACCTTCGGCGGCTACCATACCCAGCTGTTCGGCTACAAAGACCAGCGTTACGTCGACACCGCGGACCAGGGGGACTACCTCAAGGCCCTGGCGCTGTACTCCGGCACCGAGTTCGTCCAAAACGGCATCAAGACCGAGGATCCGGGTTCCATGAACATCGTCCTGGGCGGCGGGGTGCTCCTTTACGTTCAGAACGGGTTTGATCCGAAGACGTTGTACGCGGTCAACGGCAACGGCAAAAACATCGCCGCCGAAAACGTCCCCTCGGGTTCGGCCGACAAGGCCGCCAAGTTCCAGCTCAACGGTTCGGTGTTCGGCGGCTACCGGGCCGAATGGTGGGGAGCCGAAGGCGGCCTCTCGGTGTTCATCAAGGGCCAGGAAGAAAAGGTCCGCCAGCGCTACGACTCCACGGGCAACGTGGTCGAAGGCGCGGGCCGCGGCTGGGTCTTCGGCGACGGCAGCCTGGTCCTCCCCAACCTCAAGTTCCGCATGGGGGCGGAAACCCTGCCCCACTTTGTGGTCTCGCTGTACCGCGGCCACTACGACCCCAGCTACGGAGCCTTCCAGGCCCGGGTGGTCCTGCCCCTCGACAAGTCGTTCACCCTCCAGGTCGGCGGGTCCCTTTTCCAGACCAGCTCGATCTTCGTCGAGCCCCAAATCGGCTTCGGGAACTACACCCTTGGCCTGAGGGCAGGGACCATCCTCAACTACAACGACCCCTCGTTCACCCGGGTCGGGATCTTTGAAGGGGCCTTCCTTTCGGGGTCCCTCGGGGTCCGCTGGTAGACTGTCCCGTGCGCAGGGGCTGGCTGTTTTTTCTTTTCCTCACCGTCGGCCTTCTGCCGGCTTCGGCCCTCGATCTTTCTTTCCGGACCGAGGCCGGCTTCTTCAACCAGGCCTACCAGGACCGGCAGTACCTGACCTCCACCTCGGTGTCGTTCGGGGTCCCCTACGGGGCCCTGGGCGCCGAGGTCCGCCAACGCGACGCCGATGGCAACGTGGTCGTGTTCGGCCTGGCCCACACTGCCATCGGTGCGGGTTCCGCCTTCAACTGGGACCGTTGGGAAACCCAGCCCCTGACCCTGATCAGCCTGGCTTCGGTTTCGGTGGGCAAGGATTTCGGGTGGTGGGAGCTCGATGCCGGGGTGGCCGGCCTGGTCCAGTTGAAAGACTTCACGGAAGTCCGGTACACCGGCGCCGACGGGGGACTTCTCCCGGGCCGCCCCGGTGGTCTCGACTGGAACCGGAGGGAGTCCTTCACCCTCATCACTGGTCTGCTTCGCCTGTTTCCTGAATCGGAACCCCATCTGGCCGTCCGGGTGGCCCGGGGGCCCCTGAGCCTCACCGAAAACCTGTTCCACATCCAGGGCGTCTGGCCCCTGGGCCCTGGCCGGCTTGACGCCGAGCTCGGCTTCTCGTCTCCCCTGGGCCTCTTCTTCCATGGCGACGGCGTTCTGAAGAGCAACGAGAGGCTGACCCTGGGCTGGGCCTGGGGCGGTGCAGGAGCCCGGTTGGGCGTCCGGGGGGGCTTCCTGCTGCGGACCATCATCGCGGGTTCGGGGGAAGTGGACCTCTTGCACCGGCTCTCCCTGGGCCTCGAGTGGTCCCTGGGCGCACCGTAGGCACCGGACTTGCCGGAATTACCTCCCATGCACGATAGTGGGAGGGGGAGGCCCGTCATGGGAACCAGCCAGGAATCCTACCGCCAACTCATGGAGCATTTTCCCGAGGCTGTGGTGGTCCACGACGGAAAAACCATCCTCTACGCCAACGCCGAAGC
>JAULBY010043110.1:0-13071 GCA_032358315.1 Ophiocytium majus
CTGCCAGCCCTGTCCACCGCCGCCGCCGCTCGCCTTCGCCCGCCCCGCGCGGCCGCCCGCGCCGCGGCAGCAGCGGCACGCTGCGCGCCGCCTCCCAGAAACTCGCAGGTTAGTGTGCTATTCTACTTGAGTAGAAGTAGCACAGTGTGTGCAGGACTCTCAAGTGTGGGCTGGTACACCTGTGCAAGAACTTCACACAAATATGCGTCTGCACATACATTTGTGGAGTAGCGAGCGGCAGCAGCGGTGTTCGCACATGCGTTTGTGGAGTTGCGAGTGGCAGCAGCGGCGCGCTGCGCTCCGCCTCCCAGAAACTCACAGGTTAGGTCGCCCTGCTATTGCTACAGAGTGCATTTAAGTATGATGCTGACAAGCGAACGCTACCGCGGCTCAAGCCGCATATGGCCACCCATGCGATGCATGCACCGCCCTCGAGCGTGGCGGCATTGCATTCTAGCCCTGCCGCCTCTTTACCGACAAAGAGTACTTTGAAGTGTACATTGACACAGGTGCACGTCATCATATATATATATACACACCACTTGACGTCTTCCACAAGCATGTTTTATGAAAGGTCGCCACCGCACCCCCATACGCACACCCATGCAATGCAGGCACCGCCCTCGAGCGTGGTGCCAGTGGTGGCATTGTGGCTGTATGTCTCCCATCGCAGAAGTACATACTTCTGCTATAAGTTTAAGCCACAAAGACATCTGTCACATGCATATACATGGTGGCTAACAAAAGAAGGCAACCCACCCCGCACACGCACCCATGCAGTGCAGCCACCAGTCTAGAGCGCGGCGCCAGCGGCGGCATTGCGGTTGTCTTCTGTCTACACGGGCAGAAGTACATAACTTTTACTAGAAGCATATGGCACAAGTACATCTATCAGTTTATCGCTCCTAGGTGAGTTTTCATACCATGACGACTAACAAAGAATGCAACCCACCCCGCACAGACGCACCTATGCAACGCAGGCACCGGCCTCGAGCATGGCGCAAGCGGCGGCATTGTGGTTGCATGCCTACATAGGCAGAAACATACCTCTTGAAGTATGTAGTTCGAAGTATACCACAAGGCCCCTATCACATGCATACACTATGACTAAACAGAAGGCAACCCGCGTTGCACACGGGTGCCCATGCAATGCCGCAGGCGCCGGCCTCGAGCGTGGCGCCAGCGGCGGCATCACCGGCGAGTCCAGGCGCCACTCCGCCCTCGCCCCCCCGCGGCAGGCTCCGCCACCGCCGCCGCCGCCACCACCGCCGGGCAAGGACTTCGAGCTGATTGTGCGCGCCACGCTTGAGGAGGCGCGGCTGCAGCTGGTGCAGAGCGCCACCGACCCGCGCAGCCGCCTGGTGGTGCTGCGCACGAGCGCTCGCGCCGACTTCTCGCGCAAGGAGTCAGGGTGAGCCCTTTAGAATGACAATCATCTAAGTAGAATATGTCATGTAGTGCCGTACTTCTGAGGTGTTGGTAGTAGTTGAAGTAGTATACACCCTATAGTGTTGTACTTGCAATAGTAGTAGGGTGGTATGTGTGGTGCTGCGCACGAGCGCTCGCGCCGACTTCTCGCGCAAGGAGTCGGAGTGAGCACTTTATACTGACACTCATCGAAGTAGAACATACTTTTAAGTATCCTGTAGTGCCGTGCTTCTGAAAGGTTGGTAGTTTCAATTATTTGCACTAGTGGGCGTGCAAGAGCCCATGAATGTCATGTATGCCAGCACGGCCACTAGGTAGCCGGCTGGCACCCGCAAGTGTTGGTAGTACTTGAAATAGTGTATTTCACCCTATAGTGCTGTGCTAGTGGTGCAGAGCGCCACGGACCCGCGCAGCCGCCTCGTGGTGCTGCGCACGAGCGCCCGCGCCGACTTCTCGCGCATGGAATCAGGGTGAGTGCTGGTGGTAGGGTGTTATCATATGCTGAAGTACTTGAAGTAGCATGTACCTCTTGGTTCAACTTGCAGGTGTCCTAGTATGATGCCGCTGGTATTGGTGGTGCTGCGCACGAGCGCGCGCGCCGACTTCTCGCGCAAGGAGTCAGGGTGAGCACCTGCGGTGTGCTTTGAAGCAATAGGCACCCAAGTACCCGTTGATTGGGGTTCTACAGTCTACTTCGTACTAGCATGTAATACTTCGTACACACTGTAGTACACCGTAGTAATGGTGCAATGAAGTGGTATCCATGGTGCTGCGCACGAGCGCGCGCGCCGACTTCTCGTGCAAGGAGTCAGAGCGCTGGCGCCGAAGCTTTCACATACCTCCTGCTATTTATGAGTATTTCCAAAGACTAGTGGAGCGTATACTGCAAGTATGATACTTTGGACAGCAACACTGTACTGCTTGAAAGTGCCCATTAGCACTGTACTAGTGGTGTAGTGCGGCGGTATTCGTGGTGCTGCGCACGCGCGCGCGCGCCGACTTCCCGCGCAACGAACTGGGGTGAGCGCCGGTAGTAGGGCAATACTTGGAATTGTCATGCTATACTGACACACGTGAAGTGGTAGTACAAAGTGTAGTACTTCCATATCTGGTATGTAGTATATATATTCTTCTAAGTAGGATATAGTACTGTGAGGGTACGTGTGGTGCTGCGCACGGGCGAGTGCGCCCACTTCTTGCATCAGCGTGAGCACTGGCAGTAGGGGAAGTTATACACTTGAAGTTAGCCGGAACTCAGCCACCGCTACTCTTGGTGTGCGCCTAGCCGTGCACCGACGCCTCCTACAGAGGGCTTGCATGGCTTTGCTGAGCACCAGCCGTTCAAACGGCTGCCCATGCTGTGAAGTGACCCCTCCGGTCACATCTGTCTGACCGAAACGCTGGGCGGGTTACGTTGCTGTAAGAGCCGCTCGCCTAGCTTCTAAAATCAGTGACCCTCGTGGTGGCTGCACGCCTCTGAGTAGTACGCTGAAGTACTGAAATTAGGGAGTCCGCAGATAGGGCATACTTCTGAAGTACTACGTACTACGGTACGAGTGGTTGTACTTATTTGCACTTGTGGGCGTACAGAGCCCATGTCGTGTATGCCAGCACGCCCACTGGTGGCGATGGCAATTGCATGTCAGTGTATGTACACGAACACCAGTAGTACATGTGTACAGACCTTTAAAGTACATACCTGAGCACCAGCCAACGCAAACTGCTGCGCACCCCTGCTGCTGCCTCTGTGGGGCCGGCGGCGCAGGTTCAAGCACAGGTATATACTTCGAGAAGTATACTGGTATATTGTTTATCATAGTGGCACCAAATTATCCCAACTAGCCACCTCAAACTGCTGTGCATTCCGCTGTCTGTCTGTGGGGCCGGTGGTGCAGGTTCAAGCCACCAGAGGGCGGCGGAGGCGCGTCGCCCCTGCGCGAGGACGTCATCAGCATACAGCTGGAGAGTGTCGAGAGCTTCGTTGACAATGATGCCTCGCGAAACTCGCAGGGCGGCACAGGCAGCCGCGTGGTGACCCAGGTGAGTTGAAGTTGATGTTGAAGTTGGAGTTGTGGTCGAATTTGAGGTTAGTTCGCCCTTGCGGGAGGACGTCATCAGCATCCAGCTGGAGAGTGTCGAGAGCTTTTGTTGTCGACAACGATGCCTCGCGAAACTGCCAGGGCGGAACCGGCAGCCGCCTGGTGACCCAGGTGAGTTGAAGTTGATGTTGAAGTTGGAGGGGTAGCTACATTCAGGCGAGAGTGTCGACAGGCTTTGTCGATAACGATGCGCCGTGAAACTCGCAGGGCGGCGCCGGCAGCCGCGTGGTCACCCAGGTGAGTTGAAGTTGATGTTGAAGTTGGAGTTCTAGTCGGAGAGTCGAGAGCTTTGACGCTTTGCGAAACTCCCAGGGCGGCACCGGCAGCCGCGTGGTGACCCAGGCGAGTTGAAGTTTTTGTGTTGGTCACAGTCTATAGACATGAGGATGTGTGCGCACGGGTGAAAGTTGTGCTTTGACTTTTAGCTGTGTTGAAGCAGAATCTGTGGAATAGCGGCGTCTGCGGAGTGTGGGCGGCTTTGTTACCATGATGGCTCGCAAATCTCAGAGCGCAGCACCGGGGCAACTGCATGTGTAACCCAGGTCTTTAACTTGAGTGTGTGCGAAGTGGATGTTGAAAGTGCAGCCACTCTCTCACCAATGCCTGTGCTGCTCTGAGGCCGGCAGGCCAGTCGATGTTTAAGGCAAGCTACTGCAAAGTAGCCTACCTCCGCGCCCTCACCGATGACTCGTGCAGGCTGTGATGGCTTGTGGGGGTGGCGCCAGCCACAGCCATCTACAACTTGAAGTACAAGTTGAAGTAGCTGCTCCCAAAGCGGCCTGCGAGCTCAACCCTGCAGTAGCGATATCAAGTCACTCACGTCAGCTCCCGTGTCGGGAACTCTAAGAACCATCCCCCCCCCCCCCCCCCCCCCCCCTCCCTCCCCCTCCCCCCATTTTCTCCAGCCCTTCAGCGCTGTGGGAACCCTAACCTTGGTGGCAGCATCGTGCCACTTCAACTGCAACCAGTGAAATTGAAGTTGCTCAATTCAGGGGCTTCACAAACCATCACCCTCCCCCCCTGCCCCCCCCTCCCCCCAGATTCTCGAGCCCTGGAGCGCCGTGGCCACGCTCACATTGGTGGGGCCGGCGGGCGGTGGCTCCCTCGCCAACGTGTCCATCTCCTCGCGCATGGATGACTTTGTGGCACGCGTGCGCTACATGGACGTGGTCCTTCTGCAGGGCTTCGTGACCGCCGCAGTGCCCGCCGCCGTGGCGTTCTCGCAGTTCGGCGGCGGCGACGGCGGCGGCGGCAGCGGCGGCGGCGGTGGTGATGAGGACGAGATCAGCGATGAGGAGGGGGATGTGGAGCCGGAGGCGGCGATGGCGGACGCGGAGGTGAGTGAACTAAACTGTGAAGTGCATGGGTGAACTGTGGGTGAGTTGTGAACTGTTAAGTGAACTGTGTGGTGGCGGCGGCGGTGGTGATTAGGATGAGATCAGTGATGAGGATGAGATCAGCAATGAGGAGAGGACGTGGCGCCGGAGGTGGTGATGGCTGATGCGGAGGTAAGTGAACTGTTTGGGAACTGTGAGCTGTGCAGTGAACTGTGGGTGTGGGTGAACTGAGCGTGAACTGTGAACTGTTAAGTGAGCTATCCGATGAATTGTGTGGTGATGAGGACGAGATCAGTGATGAGGAGGGGGATGTGGAGCCAGAGGCGGCGATGGCAGACGCGGAGGCGAGTGACCTGAACTGTGAAATATGGGTGACCTGTGAACTGTGTTTGGGTGAAATGTGAGCTGTGAATTGTTGGATGAACTGTGTGTGGCGATGAGGATGAGATCAGCGATATGGAGGGGGATGCGGAGGCAGAGGCGGCGATGGCTGATGCGGAGGCAAGTGGAATATGCGTGTGTGCTGTGAACTGTGAACTGTGGGTGGACTGTGAAATGTTAACTGAACTGTTGGACGAACTGTGTGGTGATGAGGACGGGGTCAGTCATGAGGAGGGGGATGTGGAGGCGGAGGCGGCGATGGCGGATGCGGAGGCAAGTGAACTGTTAGGAACTGTGAGCTGTGTGAACCGTGTACTGGTAAGTGAACTGTTGGATTAACTGTGTGGCGATAAAAAGGGATTAGTGATGAGGATGGGGATGTAGAGCCGGAGGCGGCGATGGCTGATGCTGACGCCGACTTTCATAGGGAGCCCTATCGGGATATGAAACGAGCCATTTTGGGATTTCGGCCGATAAAACCGCGCGCTTCATAGCGGCTTCATTTTGGACTTTTCGCAGTTTCAGAATCAGACGGCAGCGGCGCAGGGGCATTTTGGGCGTCAGATCCAGATGGGTGGAGGGCCGTCTGGATTTGGGTGGTGGTGGCGGCGGGGCGGGCTGGGCAGCAGTGGGCTTGCACCAGGGTCAGCGTAGAGCATGCTGGGGTCGGGGGCGCATCGGGTGGTGGCTCTGCTGCTGCGGGGCGGCATCACAGGCGGCAGTAGTGCCTTCAGCGGTTGTTTGCTACTGTGGTTGCACAAGCAGCAGTCAATACAACACCAAGGTGCCGCCGCAGCTGCCCACTGGCATTGCAGGTTGCGCAGCACGCAGCGCTGCTGTCTGGCTAGGTGCTTCCGCAGCGTACACCCTTAGCCGGTGGTGTGGGCACCGGTGCGACGGCAGCAACTGCGCCACCCTGTCTGAAATGCCAAAACCAAAGCGAACGCGTGCGCCTGTGAATCTCGATCATTTCGGTGTGAAAGCAGACGCCAAATTCAGAACCCCAAAGCTCAAAATCGGCCTCGCTATGAAAGTCAGCCTTAGGATTGGTATTCGCGCACAGCCGCACACCGTGGCGCCTGTTTGCGCGGGTGCTGTGCACCTTGTCATGTATTTTTAAAGAAAATGTCTGGCATATGAATGCCGCGTGCTGCTTGGCACCACGGTTACACATGCGTAGGGTTGCCGGAATCGTATTTTTTCCCAAAATTACTGCGCAATTTGTAGCGCAATTTCGCCGTAACCTTATATCACTTGCAACATGTTCCATGATGTTCTCTGCTCTGCTCGGCACGGTAGGGCCAGTACAGACGTCAAGGCTTCGTAGGCTGCTGTAGGCATCCGCAGCAGGTCTGATGGAACTACCTTTGACCGTAATGTCTTGAAATTACGTTTCCGGCAACCCTACACATGACTGTAGTTGGTCTGTCATATACAGTGCACTTGAGATTTAATGTGGGGTAGTGTAACCCCCTTGGCACCCTGCCATTATGCGAGACCCGCACTAAATCAATTGGTGCACTGTGTATAATTTATATAGAGAGTCATGTGGTCTGTGACGGCCCGCACTAGAGTGCATACCGCACCTAAAGCAAAGCCCACTCAACGACGAGTGCACCTTGTGCCTCAGAAATGCAGTATGCCCCTAAATGTGATACGTACATTGCCCGAAAGGGGTGGCATGCAAGGGCAGCTGGCTTACGCCACGGCACTTCCTTGTAGGCAACCAGTGAGCTGTCGTGGCAAAAAGAAAAAGAAAAAAGCCAGTGTGCGCATGACTACCGTGCTTGCTCTGCTGCACTGTAACCGCGAATGCCGACGTGGCAGCTTATGCTGTGAACGCTGCTGTTGCTGGCAGTGCCGCTTACACTGCTGCTGCCGCCACTGCTGCCGCTGCTGCGGCTGCCACCACTGCTGCTGCTACTGCTGCTGCTACCGCTGCTGCTACCGCTGCTGCTACTGCCGCCACTGCTGCCACCACTGCTGGTGCTGCTGCTGCTGCTGCTGCTGCTGCTGAGCGCAGCACGTATGCTGCGGTGATCCATGACCTGGTGCGGTCTCTTGCCGCCAGTGGCTTCACGCACATACTCCTCCTGAACGGCCATGGCGGAAATGTTGCGCCAGCCAAGTGGGGGCTGGCAAATGGCTCAGCTCTGGCAACGGTGGGTGACTTGGTGTTTCACCAATTACGTGACTGACACCTACTACAAGTAGTAGTTCTGTAGCAGTATTTATATACTACTAGTAGTACAGGTACGGTATAGTATTTCGAGTGAAGTACATGTAAATGTACCTGCACAGGTACCTCACACCTGTAGAGAGGCACACACGTGCTGGGCTCTCCCCATTGGTGTGCTTGGATTGTGCGTAACACAACCATTTTTGTGACTACTGCCTACTGTGGGGGATATTGGTACACAGACTGCATATGTGCGAAAGAAACGTGCCAGGTTCCTGTGCCCAGGCACTACATGTGTTAAATGTAGAAGTGTGAAAATACTTTGGTAGCATTCAGAACGGACACACCGTAGGAAAGCCGTGTCTCGCCATGCTGCTGTACTACGTAGGTGCATACTACCAGTAGTACTTCAGTACTGTAGTACTACGTAGTACACATATGTAGTAGTACTACTATCAGTATACAGTACCTGAAGAATAGGCATGTGGCGCCCGCCGTGCCGGCCTTAGATAAAAAGAAAATCCACATTGGCATGGCGAGATGTGCCATTCCTGTGATTTGGCAATTTGATACATTAGAAATTATCGCACCTTTTCCTAAGTCTCCGAATGCATTTTTTGTGTGTCACATGCACTTGCCGTCCGCCATGCAGGCCTTGGCGAGCGCAGCCGCCGCCGACGCAGCTGCAGCGGCCGCGTCAGCGACCCCCACACCATCTACAGGGGGTTCTCCACACTCTGGCGCCACCGCAACAGCTGGCACTGCACTGGCACCACCGCCAGCAGAAGCACAGGCGTCACCCGCCCCCATGGCTTCTGCCGTCAGCAGCGGTGGTTTTGCCGGAGCTGGCGGGGGTCCGAGGCTTGTGACATCTCTGGCACAGCTTGGAGGCCTGGCGTCTGCTGAGCAATCGCCTGCACAAACTTCATGTGTAACTTCAACTGTTGAGGGCGCGGCCGTGGGAGCTGGAGAGGAAGCGCCGGTGGCACCCTCAGGTAGTGCACTGTGTGTGCATGTTGCTGCCATGCGGTGCATCAGCAATACTTGAAGTACTTGGATGCATGTGTGGCTCAGCGTCATGCACTTCAAAATTGAAGTTTGGAAGCGGCGTGCACTTCAAATTGAAGTTTGGAAGCGGCATGCACTCGAAATTAAAAATAGGAAGTGGCATGCACTTCAAAATTGAAGTTTGGATGCGACATGCACTTCAACATTGAAGTTTGGAAGCAGCATGCACTTCAAAACTGAAGTTTGGATGCACTTCAACACTGAAGTTTTGAAGCGGCGTGAACTTCAAAATTGAAGTTTGGAATCAGCATGAACTTCAACATTGAAGTTTGGAATCAGCATGCACAACAACATTAAAGTTTGGAAGCGGTGTGTCCGCACGTGCAAGGCTTGGTCCTTGCCCTTATGCTGCGCCGCCAGCGCCGCCCCCACCACAAGCACGCGCTTGTGTGTACTCTTGCCAAGGTTCAGGGATTAAGCATTACTACTGTAGCCTATCCGAAGTAGAGAGCTATGTGTGCACTGGTGCTGCCGCATCTTTCCTGCTCAGATATGCTGCTCCTGAGCACCGACACCGACGAAAACGAAATTCCAGTGTAACTGCCACTGTTGAGCACCGAAGTATAAGTGCCGTGTGACTGCCACGGCTTGACACCTAATTGTAACTGCCGGTGTAACTGCTGAGCACCAAAGTGTAACTGCCCGTGTTATAACCACTGCTGAGCACTATAGTGTAACTGCCGGTGTAACTGCCACTGCTGAGCACCAAAGTGTAACTGCCCGTGTAACTGCCTCGGGTGAGCACCGAGTTTGACTGCCCATGCAACTGCCACTGTCAAGCACCGAAGATTAAATTCTAGTGTAACTGCCACTGCTGAGCACCTATGTGTAAGTTCCGGTCTTACTGCCACTGCTGAGCACCTAAGCGTAACTGCCCGTGTAACTGCCACTGGTGAGCAGCGCCACAGGTGCTGCTGTACAGCTGGTACAGCGGTGGCGAGGTGGGACAGCTTGCCAGGGGCCTCTATGGAGCTGCGCAGGGGCAGCATGCCACGCCCGATGAGGTGAGTACTTGAGTATTTCGAAGTATAAACCTGGGTAGTGTTGAGTGACTTGACAGCTCGCCAGGAGCCTCTATGGAGCTGCGCAGGGGCAGCATGCCACGCCGGATGAGGTGAGTACTCGAGTATGAACCCGGGTAGTGTTGAGTGACCTGGGAAGTAGGTGTGTGGTTGGGGGCGATCTGGCAGCTCTGTTGAGTCAGCTGCGCTGGGGCAGTGTGCCACACCTGATGAGGTGAGTATTCAAGTAGGTACCCGGGTAGTATTGAGTGACTTGGAAACTTGTGAACCAGGTGTGTGGTTGGGGGCGATCCGGCAGCTCTGTAGTCCGCGGGCTCAGCTCAGCTGGGTCAGCTGCGCTGGGGTAGCATGCCACGCCTGATGAGGTGAGTACTCGAGTATGCACCAAGTACTTGTGGTAATGTGGAGTGACTTTTGAAGTGGCCGTGTGCTGAGTATGTGTTTCGAAGTATCAAGTACCGGTAGTATGCAGTGACTCATGGAGTAGACGTGTGCTGGGGCGGCACGTCACGCCTTTTGAGGTGAGTACTCGAGTAGGCACCCGACTAGTATCGAGTGACTTGTGAAGCGTGTGTGTGCCGTGAGGCGGCGACATGGCAGATCTACACGAGCAGTTTCACTGATTTGCTCTTGTGGGTTTTGCAAAGTACTACCGTACTAGTAGTACATTGTTTGTTTGCAGCGACGCTGCTGTCGTGTGCAGTGCTAGGGCGGCGACACACTGCACCCATGTGGTGCGACCCATGTGTTCCCCGGCTGTGCAGCATGCCAGCCGTGCCTGTCACGTGCCTGCCCTGACCCCTCACACCCACGCAGTGCATGCTGCCTCGCCATGATGACTTGGATATTACTTCTGAATCATGTGCTGGAAGCAGGTTGCTATTTGGGGCGCACGCGGACCAAGCCAGAGACAGTGTCGGCTTCAGCTGGGTTGCCTGCTGCCTAGTACAGCAACCATAAAGGCACACGCACAACGTTTTGGCTCTGTGCTGAGGCCTGCTTTGCTGAGCACGGCTGCCTGTGGTGCTGCAGCTTGGACATTGGAATTGCTGGTCACCGCCAGCGCTCACTCACAGGGTTGCACAAAACTTTTTTGAAGACTGGTTTGATATTATTATTTTTGCAAATGGGATACAGCACATGTTCGCCATATATCCACCATAGGACCGTCTTTTTTTTTCTTACAATGATGTCAACAACATGTCCAGGCATGACCTACATAGGTGATATTAGGTGGTCCCGCACTATTTCCGCCTTGTTAAAGCGACTGATGCAGCAGCTGTTTTCTGAAAAATGTGCCAAATTCACGAAGTTATGCATCCCTGCTCTTGCGTGCGCTGCTGCTGCAACCGCTGCCGCTGCCCCTCGCAGGTTGCAGTAACGCAGTACCGTACTGTTCGCACCTTATTGGATGCAGCTGTGTTCTTGAATGCAAAATGGACAAATCTAAGTCGAGTTTTGCGTTCCTGCTCTTGCATGCGCTGCTGCTGGCTGCAACCGCTGCCGCTGCCCCTCGCAGGTTGCAATAACACAGTACATGTTCCCAGATGCCATCAAGACTGCTTCAATGCAGCCAGAGGCCATCCTGTGAGTGTTCCGAGAAATAATGTTGAAATGATTTTGGGGTCATTTTGGTGTGTGTGTATGTTTGGTGTGTGTCTTTCGCTCCTATGCAGCCTGAGGCCATCCTGTGAGTGTCACACCCCGCAACCTTCCGCATGCGAAAATGTAGTACTATAGTACACCTCGAAGTACACAAATTTGAAGTTTACAGTAATACTACAGTAAAAAAACGTCGAAACGCACATACCTCAGTAGTGATACGGAAGTATTTTATGTACATGTTCTTGATACTTGGAGTACACAGTAGTAGTTCCCAGGTGCCATCAAGTCCACTCCAATGCAGCCAGAGGCCATCTTGTGAGTTTTCTGAAATTGCGATTTTGAAATGATGGTGGGGTCATGTGTGTGTGTGTGTGTGTGTGTGTTTTGTGTGCGTAAAATGTACCGGTACTGCTACTAAAACTTTATTTGACAGTAGTAAGACACCTACCAGCCCCAGCTCAGCAGGCCTATATGCACTATGCACTCACTGCGCTTGCCCGGCATTTCCTGGGTGCACCCAACCAGCTCCCGGTGGTGCCAGATAACAGCATTGCACATGGCAGCAGTCCCTCCGCCGTGGCCGGGCGCATGTGCTGCTGCACGTGCACCAAATACTGTAGCGCATGTGCTGCAAGTGCAGCAAATAGTCTGCTGGCACCCGCTAGCCCTTTCTTTGTTCGTACACATACTTTGCCATGCATTTGCCTTGGCACCCAGTGGCCGTGCTGGCATGCATGACGTGGGCTCTTGCACGGCCACAAGTGCAAATAAATAAAAGCACTATAGGACACCTTGAAGTACACAATGTAATGTACATGTAAATGATACTTCGAAGTATACATTAATACTACAGTATATACAGTGTACACATATACTTCGAAGTACATACACTTGTGTTAAATTCCGCTGATTGCGCGGAAAGCCCTGTGCACATGGTGTGCATGTGACCGGAAAAAGCATTATCAGACATGCCGTTGCCAGCGCACACGATGACAACGCTCACCACTGAACTATGTACTTCAGCAGCACATTAAAGGCGTACCTCTGAATCAAACTTAAAAGCTTATGAAGTCTTCAGGTACTTCTTGTGAGTCATGATTGTTAAGACTTTTGGGGGGTGTTTTCTAGACGAGAAGAAGAAGGGGGCCTTACGAAGCATGTTCTTACTGTGATGTGCCACCGCTGGGTACACACGTGTTTGCAAATTTATACGGTTGCATCGCATAATTTTCTTTTGTACGTCCACACATCTCCCGTTAGGGCGCGAAAAGCCCTGTGCGCTCGGCGTGCGCATGAAAAAGCCCACCACCAAACATGCTGTCTGCTGTTGCCAGCTAATACTTCAGGTAGTACTTAAAACGAGTAAGATGTGTGTAGATGTGGTACTCAAACTCCGGTTAGGGCGCGGAAAGCCCTTTGCACACGGTGCGTGTGAGCAGAAAATCAGAAAGGTAGCGAAAAAGCTGACAATGCTCAGTACTCTAAGGGAAGCCTGGCATGTTGCCAGAGCACTACTCTAACGGATATAATCTTAAGCTCCATGCGCGTGCCTGTGGGCCTACGCCCGCTGCCTCTGCCGACCAGCGTGGCTCCATCCCTGTGCGGCTACACCAAGCGCATCCCTCGCTACCTGCTGGCTTGAATGACATGGGCTCTGGCACTCCCACAGGTGCAAATACACTTGAATTACAACACTGTGTCATCGAATTTCCAATTGTACTTCGAGGTACAAGACGCACACACCTCAAAGTGCCGTCCGTCTTGTTGCTTGTGCCTGCACCGCTGTCTCTGCCAACCAGCGTGGCGCCATCCCTAGGTACATGTTTACTGCATCTACTTCAGATGCATCATTTACACCGGTGCTACGGTAGTACTAGTAGTTTTATTTATTTGCACTTGTGGGCGTGCAAGAGCCGCAGGGTGTTGTGTAGGGATGACACCTGGAGAGTTTG
>JAULBY010043121.1:0-13070 GCA_032358315.1 Ophiocytium majus
GGCACCAGAATAATGATTTGCAAAACTTTTCTGTCTGCTATGTGCAATAGGGAAAATACTTGTGGAACTAATGGTACTATTTTGTTGTGTAACACCAAACAATGCCTGCCAGGAACCACCTAATTGTCATGCTATGGAAACTCAAGTACGCCGAAGTATATAAATGGCGCATACGCCCAGTCAAAACCAAATAAAATGTTATGTTATGGTACCTCAAATATGCAAGTGGCGCACATGCCCTCACTTCAAGTGTTACTTCAAGTGTTTCTTCAAGGGTAAGGGCCGCCACGTCAGTGCAGGGTGCGGCAGGCTGGCACAACGCCGCACTGCAGCGCAAATGAGCTCTGCTGCAGCAAGTGCCTGCTTGTTCGTGTACCCTGCAAGGGGGTGGTAAAAGAAGGTGCGCTGCCGCACTGCCTACTGCATGACACGATGCAACACCTGGGGTCAACTATACGCACATGTATAGTGATGGGTCACGACGTATAACGTACTTTATACATCATAAAAAATACGGCGCATTTATACGCCCAAAAACGCGATATACGGCGTATTTGCCGTATAAATACGTTCATCTGTACATACGTTTTACGGCGTATGCAAAGACTATACGCTGTGACCCATCACTACACATGTACATGCGCTGCTCCTACTAAAGTGTCAGAAGTATACTAGCAGTAAGTACGTCCAGACATCGCGAGTGAGCTGTGCTGCAAAAAGTGCCTACGTGGAGGTGGGGGGTGGTGAAGGGCGTGCTGCGTACTGCATGGCACCGGCTGGCGCTGGCGTGGTAGGGTTTGCGGCTGCGTGCATGTGACAAAATCTGCAAACCAGATGATTGATAATGTATACATACTACGTAGTAGTACATGTATACTACTAGTAGTATGTATATATATATATGTGTGTACTCTTATTGAACTCCGCTTGGGGCGCGGAAAGCCCTGTGCACATGGGGTGCGGTTGATGAAGTCGAACAGTACTCGTACCGTAACGGTCTACAAGGTAATACCAGTGCCGCATGGCACCAAAGCGCCCAGCCCCCGCCAATGTAAATGTACTGCTCTATATACACTACGTAGTATAACCCAGGCCGCAGGTGTGCCACACCACCACTGCTGTGCGTGCCTGACACCTTGGTAGTGAAGTCGGACCGTGGATAACTTGAGCTGTGCTCCTTCCTGTTCGGTTACCCGGTATGTAGCAGTTACACAATGAATTCACCTGGGCTGCGCTCCTCCCATTGCTGCGGCGGCATACTGACACAAGCTCAAAGCAGCCCCTAAACACAGTACTGTAGCTGCACAACAACTTCGTTCGACACCTTTTGCCAGCACCTGCCTCACCCACAGCATGGATCAATGCCAGTGGCATCCCAGACCCAACTTCAACATACCAACTTCAAGTTGAACATACTAACTTCAACTTCAGCATAATTACTTCAACATCCGCCTCACCCGCAGCATGGTCTCGTGTATGCCAATGGCCGCGTAGCTGTTGAAGTAGTACGTGTCGTTGTCGGGGCCCTCGGGCGCCTGCAGCAACGCAATGGGTCGAAAAACCAACAGCGCCCAGCAGAATAAGCGTCAGCAGCAGTGAAAAAGTGCGGGGGGTTGTTGGCGGGAGGCTGTGACATCTGCAGCAATGCAACGGGTCGAAAGTCAACAGTGCCTAGCAAATTAGGCGGCAACAGCAGCGGACAGAATTGGTGGTAGGCAGGTAGCCCGTCGAGGCCCTCGGGTGCCTGCAGCATTGCAACGAGTCGAACAATCAGCAGCGCTCAGCACACACACGCACACCGATGTCAAGCGCCAGCAGTGCGACAAGTAGTGGTAGGTGTGTGGCTGGCCGGAGTTGCACCTGCAGCGGCACACCGGGTCGAAAAAATCAAACAGCGCTTAGCACGTGTGAGCATCAGTGAACAGAAGTGGCGGCACGTGTTGTTGGCCGGATGCTGCGGCACCTGCGCCGACGCAATGGGTCGAAAATCAAGAGCGCTCAGCACACCGACTGCTGAGCGCAGCAGCAGTGGTTGGAACGAGTGGCCCAGAAAAGCAGCAGGGGACCCAGGACTGTAGGCACAGCCACACCCATGGCCAGTACGCGCGGCGGCGTTGTTGACACAGGTAAGTAGTTTATTACAGTCGTAGCGCGTGGGCGCCGTGCACGCACAGCTGCCGTGAGTAGCTCAAACGGCGCAGTATCTACTGGGCGAAACGGTCGCGCCACACACTTGGGCAGTTACGGATTGTAAGCTGCTGCTACACTGGGGTTGCTGGAGCTGGAGGTGCAAATAGTCCAACAGTGGTGGGCACGTGTGTTGTTGGCCGGGTGCTGTGGCACCTGCAGTGACTCAACGGGTCGAAAATTGACAGCGCTTGGCGCGCGATAAGTGACAGCGGCAGCGGTTGGCATGCGTCTTGGTTCTGACTGTGGGTGGCTGCGGTGGCGCACGAGGCTGAGTAACAAACTGCCCAACACCAAAGCGACGCAACGGGTCGAAAACCGACAGCACGCGGCTGCGCGCCACAGGTGGCACTGACAGCGGTTGGCAAGCATCCTTGTCACAATAGGCTGAATGACAAGGTGCCCAACACCAAAGGCACATCCGTAGGGTTGCCGGAATCGTGTTTTCATTATTCACTCCAGCAGCGCAATTTCACCGTAACCTGCGAGTATGATGGAATTACCGTTGACCGTGATGTCCAGAACTTGCGATTCCGCCCTACACATCCCACATCACTTGTGGGCCCATGGAGCGGGTGGACACCTGCGTGTTTTTTTTTTTTGAAGTGGCACAGGAAAGAGACTATTACACACAGTGTTGTGGTCGTTCAATCAAGGCTCACCAACGCGCTCAAACGTCCGTGTTGGCCAAGTAGTAGCTGGTGGGCCACATGAATTCCGTGCCATATGATGAGTGTCGAGTGCGGCCTGCTACCCGCATCGCCATGCTGCTGCCTCGCCAAGGGTAATAGCAAAAGAGGTTCGAAAACGCCCTTATCGTCTGCTTTACTTAGTGACAAGCCCGCACGCCACGGGTTGCAACCCCCGGCAAGTTCAACCATCCCACCCACACTACCCCAGTGTCTACTTAGGCAGGCGCCACAGAACGGTGTCGACACATGCAGCTAGTGATAAGTCACGGCGTATGACGTACCGTACGGTATTTAATAAATAATTTCACTGCGAGGTACACAATACGGCGCATTTCTGCGTAGTTCCACACCCAAAAACAAATACTTCGGTGTATTGTCATGTAGATGGGTGGATCTGTATACGTGATACGCTAGTATTTATACGGCGTATAATAAAAAATCTGTACGCTGAGGCCCATCACTACATGTAACGTATGTACATGCTGTCCACGTGGCTCTTGAGCAACCTACTTCGAAGTATATTGTCCAAATCCTGCCCTGCTCCACACGCCCCCCCACGGAAAATTGCACCGCATACGGCCCTGCTGCGGTGGCTCCGCCGTACTACACCGCTCCCCTGCTCAAAACTGTTTGCTCAGCTGCTCGCTGCTCAGCGCTCACTGTCTGAAAGAAGGAGATGTTGTTGAAAACAAGGGTATACTCACGTCGCTCGTCGTGAGCTCATTTGGCCACTTGCTGAAAAAAAAAATCCGTTTCCGAGCTGGAAACAAGGTATACGCCCGTTGTGAGGGCATTCAGCAGCCGCGCTCTTGCCTGAGTTCACCGTCTCAGTGCCGCAACCCCCCCTCTCAACGCCCCCAAGTCCCTAAACTTCAACGAGAGTAGATTACCCCATGAGTTGGTACTGTTGACCACACACTGGGGGGGGGGGGGGGTCACTTTGGGGGCCAGCAAAACACTGCCACCAAAAGCAGTTGACCCAGATGACTACTTTGGCGCGACACATATGTACACATACATATATACGAAGTACTTCTAGTACATAGAAATGTACTTTGTAGTATACCGGTGTATACTTCATACGAAGTATGCAGTGGCATGTACACTCTACTTCAGAAGTATGTACCGGTATTTATGTTCATGGTGTACTCACGTCGCTGCTCGTGAGCTCGTTGAGCATGTTGTTCTGTGGCACACCTACACTTCTGAAGTACATGCACATACATAGATACATATGCTCTCAAGCAGCCTACCGTCCACATACTGCTCCACGTGTCCCCTCGCAGACAACGTACTCACATCGCCCGTCGTGAGCTCATTCAGCAGCCGCGCCCCCGCCTGCGCCCTCTGCCTCAACGCCGCAACCTCCCCTCTCAACGCCTCCAACTCCCTAAACTTCAACACAACTAGGTTACCCCAGCAATTGCTACTAGTAGTAGTACAGTTGACCACGCACAACCACTGGGAGCAGCGCGAGTCACTTTTGGGGCCAACAAAACACTGCCACCAAAATAAATAAATGAAAATGACCCACGTGTCCCCTCACAGACAACGGCGTACTCACATCGCTGGTCGTAAGCTCACTGAGCAGCCGCGCTCCGGCCTGCACCCTTTGCCTCAACGCCGCAACCTCCCCTCTCAACGCCTCCAACTCCTGCCTCGACACCGTCACCACCGCCTCCCCCCCCTCCCCCCCCGCCCCTTCCCCTGCCTCCTCCGCCGCCGCAGCCGCCGCTGTCGCAGTCTCCCCCTCTCCCCAGGCCTGCCGCAGCACGCCCTCACACGGTGCATCGCCACCGTCGCCGGAAGCGCTGTCGTCGCCGTCGCCGCCGCCGTCGCTGCCATCATCGTCAAAAGCCAGCTGCGCGCCACACAAACAGTTACAACGCAGGAATCTTTTCCCCTTAGCGCCCCTCACCGGTTTTTACCATGGGGTTCAGGGGTTTTGGTGCGAGGTTCTAGCACCACAATTATGTGTGTCACGCGTGTGTGCGCACTCTAGATGATGCCGTGTCCGCTCGCTCCGTCAGCAGGCTTGAACCACGCTGGTTTTTAACATGGGGTTCAGGGATGGTTTTGGGGTTCTGGTATCCCAGTTGTGCATATCGCGTTGACATGTACAGAAAGTCACAGGCGCAGTGCCAACACCTGGAAATGTGGGCAAAAAAGCAGGAAAACCGGAGCGGCCAACTAAGAATCGGCCTGCCACGGCAGGTCACGTGTAGGGGTGGGTCAGGGCTCATAACGTACTTCTGAAGTATTATTGATATACCTCGGAAGTACGTTATACCGTGTATATACATATGTATGTGTAAGTAGAAAATACTTGCGGTGTATGTATACGCCCCAAAATGCGATATACTTTTGAAAGTACATTGTATGTGCGGCATACGAGTGCATTTACATAAATACGCTATACGCCATACCTACAAACTCTACGTTATACGGCGTTTTTCGAAGTACAACGGAAACGTCATGCGCTGTGACCCATCAGTACTCGTTCGCAGTAGAGCTAGCCACGTGCTCAAGTACTAGACGCTCATACCTCGTCCAAAGCTGAACAACAGCACTACTTCAAAACGCACAACATGCTTTTCACCAGGCGCACAAATCACCCCACAGGCTTCGGCCTGGCATTTTGCCCCAGCCACGGCAGTATCTGGCTTAGCAGCCTTTTAGTTTTCTTTCACAAAGTAGCATGGAGGGATCATGCACCTGCGCCCATGCTCAACTTGTGCCCAGGCACCATGCACCACTCAACAGAATGGTGCCCAAAAATGTTGAAAGGCCTCAACTATCACTGTCTTGCTACAAGAAACTTATAATAGAGCAAAAACAAACGAAAAGTTTCCAAGTTCTGCTGCAAGTTTAGCTTGGGTTTTGGGAGATATTGGAAGGTTCGAATTTAACTGGCGCGGCAGGTTGCATTGGGATGTGCTCAAACGACGTCACAAGTAATGTACTACTGTAGTACGTTGGCTGTTGCGATGGTTGACAATGCAAAACAAAGTGTGATCAGTTGCTTCAGGAGGCATTAAAAGAAAATTGCTACAGTTGCAGCCTCAGGCAACTACTTCAGAAGACGACAGCAATGTGGCCAACAAGCGGCTACTTGCCCTGCCAGCATCGTGTACACCACTCCGGCTATGTTTGTGTGAAGTACTGTGGCAAACAAACTGCTGTACTTGCAATGGTGGTAGCCCCCTTTCTGTTGAAAAGCTGTGTCAATGGCGTAGTTCGAAGCATGTACACAGCGCATATCCGGCACACAGTAATACCGCACACTACAGTACTGTTCCACCTGCCAAGTACCCCTCTCTTTTGCAATCCGCCTCAGGCGACACGTGCAACACCCCTCAAGTACAACACTACAGCATATGTGCGGCATACAACTGCAGTACACTTCACGTACATGATATACTAAATACTACAGTACTACACCTCTTTTTTTGGCGGTCCGCCTCAGGCGACGCGTGCAACACCCACTCCAGGAACGCCGCCAAGCTGTACCCCACGACGGGGACTTCGAAGTACATGTACAGCACATGAGGAGGCACACTACCGCAGTACACTTCACGTACATGAAGCTACCTGTCTGATTGTCTGGTCACACGCATCGTGTGCAAATGGCTTTCCGCGCCCTAAGCGGAGTTGCATGAGAGTACATAAAGTACTAAATACACCTTTTTTTTTTTTGCAACCCGCCTCAGGCGACGCGTGCAACATCTCGGCCAGGAAGGCCGTCAAGCTGTACCCCACGTCGGGCACCAGCGTCAAGGCCAAGAAGGGCAAGCCCGCCCCCAGGTTCACCACGGCCGCGCTGCCCGTCGGCAAGCACGCCTTTGTCTGCGGCGTGCCGACCCACTGCTCCAAGGGCATGATGAAGCTGCGCGTCAACGTGGAGTGAGTGTGCGCGGGTATACTCGAGTACGCCCGGGTAGAGGTACCCGGGTAGCTGTGTGCTGAGCGGGTGCTGCCGCTGCAGAGCAGGGCGAGTGCGCGCAGGTGCGCCATGTGTTGCTGCGGTAACCACCCGCGTGGTGCCGGGGCCGACACGCACCGCGCGCGAGTCGCACGCGCGCTTTTCTTTTAACTTCGAGCTTTCGCTGCAGGTGCGCACGCTGGGAAGGGAGCCTCCTGGCGGAGGCGGCTTTGGAGTTCGCTGTCGCATTTTGATTGGCCGCGCCAGAGCTGGGGGCTGCCGCAAAAAGCACCTCACCACTGGCTTCTTTTTACGCGCTGGCGTGTACTTCTGTAGTACTTGAAGTATGTAGCCTGTGTCGGAGTGCTGGTGTGCGGCGCCGCACGCGCCTTGCCAGCACAAATCGCAAAGAGATCGCACCCCCCCCCGCCGTATGCCCCCGTGCGCTGCAAGGCGGCCTCCTGCCCCCCGCGCCATTTTGAACTTCAACTTGAAGTTGGACTTGAAGTTGGGTTGGAAGTTGGTCCCACCGAGCCGCTATGACGCTCCTTCATTCCCACTGTTATTATAACGCTTTTTTTTGTTTTTGTAGAGCGCCACCAGCGCGGGCAGTTGAGCGGAGAAGCACGGTTGCTGTCGCACGAGCGTGCAGGCGCCCGTGCATGGGTGCACTAATGTGATGATGCTGGCGGTGCCGGAAAACAGCAGCGCATGCGCGTACGCATTTGTTGTGTGTGTGCTCACTGTGGGAGGGTTTTTTTTCGGGGCGGCTTGACCTTTGTCGGACCTGCGCGACGCATGCAAACCATGGCCGCCATGTGTTTGCTCGTGAATGCACAGAGGCACGTTCCGCGTGCATGCACGTGCTTGCCTGCATTGACATGCCCGCCACTTGCATGTATACATGTATACACATATTCACACACACTTCTTGAAGTAGTCTTTTGAAACTCCGCTTTGGACGCGGAAAGGCGTTTGCACACAGTGCGCGTCTGACCAGGAAAAAGGTGACCAGGCATGTATATATACACATACATGCGCAAGTCACGGTGTGGGCAGTGGGCATGCGGGTGACTATGAAAAGTCATCCACAGCTGTGTGTACAAGTCGCCAGGGGTAAATGCGCTGCCTAGAAGGAAATTCACCAGAGAGGTGGCCGTATATCTGACGTAAACGTTTCAAAAAAACTCTGCATGGGCGGCTTGTGGAAGTCCACCAACTGGCACCCTGTGCACATGCCAAAGCAAAAAACGCCTCGCTGGACCGCAAAGCGGTGGTGGCTACTAGTAGTTGCGCATGTGTGAGGTAGGGACTCCAGGTGGCGGTGTACCCTACGGCGGGCGGGCCTGCCCCACAGGTGTGACTCACGCCTCTCGTAGCCAGTTCCCGTTGTGGGTGCCCCCAGTGCCGGTATGTGCATCATAAAGCCCTACGCACATGTAGCACCGACACAGCGTGGCGCTGCGGTAAAACAGCGTGTCCGGTGAAGAAGCAGGGCAGCGCCGCCAAGTGCAAGCCTGTGCAAGTCCCAAAAAATGTAAAAAACGCTACTGGCATACCTCTTTTGCCTCTGGTGTCTGCTGGTCAAGGAGACGCCTTTTGGCACATGTGCATGGCTGCCAGTCAAGGCTGTCGCTGTGCCACTTGACTAACAGCCCAGTCAATCACACATTCCCCCGCGCGCACCAAAGCTGAAACGGCCGCTGCCAGCCCTGGACACGCAGTCATCACCACTCAGGCCGGCGCCACACTAGCAATGGCAGCTGGCTGACAAAACATATTTCGAGAGGGGGTATAACGTACAAAGTTGGTGTAGTCGCACACCAGTGCACCACCGAAATGGTTGGTGCAGCATGCAGCATCAAAGTGCTCCTGGTTGCGTGCCGGTCAGCGCCGCTGCCGGAGATGGTGCGGCGGCTGAGAACTGACGGAGACCACCTGGGAGCGGCAGCAGCAGGCACGGCAGTGGGAAGGTGGACTGCGTCAGTGACGGGTGATGGCACCAGTTTCCTCTCTGTTGTATGTTCCCTTCAGCTGTACTCAGGCATGATTATGTTGTCCGCACCACCGCCTTGATGCGGTTACAGAGCGTATATTAAATGACCACTCGCTGTGAGTGGAGCATTCACATCATCGCACAGCGCAGGCAGTCCATGGCAGCAGCCACACCACGGGGCGCGTGCGCTGCTGCCACAGCAAAGCAAGCAAGCAGGCTGTCCGTGGCCACAAAATGCGAGTTGCGTACCTGAGCGCTTGGCGCACCGGCAGCGCGCAGGGGGCAACGCACTGCCTCGTCACGTCCGCAGCCAGCAGGCTTGCAACGTCCACGCCAGGTGCACAGCAGAGGGGGTGCCGTCGCTTGCTGTGCCCTGGCGCTGCCCGTGTGTGAGCCTCCCTCTCAAACTTCAACTCTATGCCGTGCTGCTGAGCAGCTTTGCTCAACAGCACTTTTGCTGCTACCACACGTTCACAAACAGCAACATCAAGCAAGCGGGCGCGAGTGGCGGGGCCTACATGGGCATCAAAAGGCGGCTAGGAGGTGGGAGCTGGCGCATAGCTACAGCCACTACCATGCTCTGCATGTGCCTCAGGGCCAGGGCCCTGGCGTGGGGTGCGTCAGGCACCACACGAGGCCACTGCGGCAGCGCCCTGCTGCGTGCACAGTCAGCAAGTGCTGCTGCTGTCAGAGCGTTGCGGAGGCCCGGTGCTGCTGCAGCGGCCCGCGGGCCTGCCTCGCAGGGTTTGCCGCAACGTCAATGGTGGCTGCAGCAGCGGCGCAGCACGTCATCGCTATGGTCTGTGGAGGCGGACGAGGAAAGCGAGGCGGTCTTCTATGGGGACAGGGTGCCCTTTGAAGAACTAGGTGGGTCGCAGTTGAAGTTTGTGTATTAGTCATAGAGACATGAGGCATGTGTGCACCAGCTATACTACAGTTGAAGTTGAAAAAAACCATGCCTTCAAGTGTTCCCTTTTTTCTATAAACGAGTTGCATCCAGAAATTCGTTTTAGACATCTGCAGGTGTCGTCAAGTTGCAGGCACTTCTGCTAATTCCCGAAATTGAGAGCTTGGACCGAGGTAGCCGCCAGCCTCGGCAGGCGCGCTCCAGGGCTGAGCAGGCCTTCTCCGAAAAGTACGGGTCCGGTTTTTTTGGGAAGTAACCCCTGCGCTCACTTCCTTTCTGTGTCGCCAACCCCAAGTGAATACATCAATTTTAAGACAGGAACGCGGCAGCCAGGAACTGACGCGCCACATGTACTACATGGCACTGTCGAGCCGCCGCCGCCAAGCTGAGGTGAAAGCAGACCAGTTTTTCCCGTCTCTCATTGTGCGGCGTGCTGTGCAGATCAGCTGTATGTACGGTGCACTCTTGCATATAAGTGTCCGCCCTGCTGCGCCCCCCTCAGTGAGCCAAATCGCGCGCTGTATTGGAGGTTTGTGTACCAGTTTATGTAATATCACTGGTGTGCGGCAGGCCTGGTGAGCCGCGCCCAAGCGACGGCGCTTGATGTCAGGTCGCCTTGGGTCACAAGCGCACCGTGCATGATTCATGTGTATGTGACTGCCACCACATGTCAATGCGCGGCAGGCGCAGTGGCAGCATTCATTGGGCGGGCTTCCCCTACCCTCGGCTGTCCACACAGCTCCATATGATGTGCCATCTGCACAAGTCTCAGTGGCCGCTGAGCAAGCAACAAGCACTGAAAACAATGCCATGAATCATTGGTTCACTATAAATAAAGAAAATGGTGTAGCAAGAGTTATAATATAAATACTGGTTTGCACTTGTCGACATGCAAGAGCCCAGGTCATGCAGGTCAGCACGAAGCAACATGCTCCGAAGTACATGTTTCTCCAAGTATAAACTACGAAGACTTGAAAGTATGTACTGCAACTACTTGCTGGCAGCGCTGCCAACGCGATGTGCCCGCGCGCTCCCCCCCTTCTGCGCGCTCCCAGGCAGCATGCCGCCGCTGGCTGCCACACGCCGGCATCCGCTGTAACTGGGCTGTTGTGCGCGCACAATTGCAAGTTAATACAACCACCAATAATCATGATCACCACTTTCTACTTCAAAGTGTGTAATGAAGCATAAAATGCCAAAAATGGTGTGCTCCGCGCACCCGCCCAGGCATCATACCATCGCTGGCGGCGGCCATGGCGGAGCGCGGCGCGCCGTGCAGCACAGCCATACAGGCGGCGGCCATCCCCCCCCTTCTCGCTCACCGCGACGTCGTCATCGGCGCCGAGACCGGCTCTGGCAAGACCCTGGCATACCTGCTGCCGCTCCTGCAGGACCTGCTCACGCGCGTTCTCGAGGACCCTGCGCCGGAGCTTCTGGGGAACGCGCGTTCCTGGGAAATGTTCCCGGACGCGCTCGTTCTGGTGCCGAACCGCGAGCTGTGCGAGCAGGTGCGCGCGGCGGCCGCGGAGCTGCTGGCGGCGCTGGGGGATCCGCTGCGAGGTGCGTGGCGTTGCGCAATCCTGTACGCTATTGATGCTGTACCGGTATGTAATAGATATACATACCTTTTGGTACTGTATCTACTCCGAAATATGTACATGCAGTGCGTATGTCGTGCACTTAATTCCAGTATGTAGCACGGCTGGCGGCGCTGGGCGGCCCGCTAAGTGGTGCGTGGCGTTGCGCAAGCCGGTATACTGCTAGTACCGGTGGTATGTTCCTGAAGTGTGTACCGGTACTTCATATGTGAAGTTGATGATACACCTAAAGTAGATACTGTATGCTTCCAGTAGGTATATGCGTGTACTTCGAAGTACATGCTTGCATGCATGTAGTACTTCTGTCTTGTACCGGTATGTTGTGCATGGCCGGCGGCGCTGGCTGACCTGCGGCAAGGCGCGCGGCATTGCGCAAGCCTGCACACCACTGCTAGTGTGCCGGTGCATGTACATGTGGTAATAAGTGTACATACTTCGAAATGTATACACGCCGTACGTTCATCATGTATACATTTCTAATGTTACTTCCACTGGAGGTATGTGGCCGGCGGGCGCTGGGCGACCCGCTAAGAGGTGCGTGGCGTCGCGCAAGCCTGTGCATTCATGAATACTGGCAGTAGTTGTGCTTGCACGTGCCATGCATTCCAGTGCGCTCGTGGCCATCGCACAGGCCCGGCAGCGTATGCACCCGAACCCAAACGCACAAAGTTCTCTGAACAAACAGGAGCAACAAGTGCTGCTAGCGGGCAGGCCTCGGCCGCCGGCTGGGGGTTGACCTTCTATTACCGGTAGTACACACTTCTGGTGGTGCTTGAAGTAAATATAACAACAATACATACTTCGGAAGTACTTTGTATGTACTGTATATACTTGGAAGTATGTACATGCAGTACGTACATCACGTACTTCGAAGCATGTTATATGGCTGGCGGCGCTGGGCCGCCCGCTGCAAGGTGCCTGGGGTTGCACAGCCCGCATGTGCGTACATCCTTGAAGTAATACATATACCAATGTGTGTATATTTGACAGCATACGGCGTATAACTATCTTGGAATTTTTGGCATACACGTCAAGGCCATTTACTTCGAAGTAGACCAATGCACACTTACCTATTCATGTACGGATGTTACCACGTACCGGTTTATACAAGCTCAAAGCACAGAGCCACTATTGCAGGGCCGTCGCATCAGTGCCCAAGCCGGTCCACGGCGCCACGTGCACGCCAACCCCCTCATGTTTCTTCCTGGCGGCCGCCACAGTTGGCGCCACGCATGAGCAGCAGCGAGTCTTTCCACCCCCAGACATGTAACCCACCATGGCTTTCACAGGCATTAACACCGCCACCAACAGAGGACCCAAATTCACAAGTAACGACACACAGCTGCGTGCGACCGACACAGCCGCCGTGTCACCCTCGCGCCGCCGCCACCGCCTGCACCGCCCCCCCACCCACTTTCCCCCTCCCCTTTTCTGTGAATGCCATTGCTCTCCCCCCCCACAAAAACAACAACAAACCGCAGTGGAGGCGCTCTACGGCGCGTCCTTCGACTACCCCTACACGCCCACGCGCCCGGCGCCCCACATCCTCGTCTGCACGCCGGCCTTCCTCGCCGGCTACGGCGCCCTGCGCGCGATACCCATCTTCGTCAAGGCCCGCGCGCTCGTCATCGACGAAGCGGACCTACTTCTCGACGGCGACTACTCTCGCGCGCTCGACGACATTCTCACCGGCTTCCGCCGCGCTTCCCGCGTGGACGCCGCGCTGCTGCCGCCGTGCCGCCGCCGCGCCGCCCCCGCCGCCGCCGGC
>JAULBY010043132.1:0-13069 GCA_032358315.1 Ophiocytium majus
GGGGGGGGGGGGGGGGGGGGGGGGGGGGGGGTTGGGGAGCGGGCAACGGTGCGGCGTTGCCCTGACATGAGTGTGCACTGTTGTGGAGTTTCCAAGCACCGTGGGTATTGGAGCATAAGACCCCGCACCAAATAAGACATCTCACAGCCAGCCCAGAATACCCAGGGTGGTGCACCCATGTACTTGCATGAAACCCTGCTTGGACGCGGAAAGCTCTGTGCACATGGCGTGCGCATGAGTGAAACAAGCACGGCCCAAACATGCTGTCGCCTGCTGCTAGCCAACAAGATGGCAAGTGTACTTCAGAAGTAAGTGTAACATGTTGCCACAGCCACTACTCTAGTGGATAACAGCCCCATGTCCCAGGGGACCTGCTCCCATCCCCGCCTAGTAGCATATACTTCAGAAGTAGTACATGAACATACCGCTGTTGTGTACCAGTACATACTTCTGCAGTACTTCAAGAATACTGTACGTACCCAAATGTCAACTAGTACATGGTGTTCCGGGAGCTGGGGAAGGGAGCAGGTCCCCTGGGACATGGGGCTGTAATCCGTTGAAGGAGTGCTCTGGCAACATGCCAGGCTTCCCTTAGAGTACTGAGCATTGCCAGCCTTTTCGCTACCTGTCTGATTTTCTGGTCACACGCCCCGTGTGCAAAGGGCTTTCTGCGCCCTAAGCAGAGTTTAATAATAAGTGCATGGTGTCCACATGGGCGCATGAAAAACTGTGAAGAGCGGCCGCGGCTGCGCTGATCACCCACCTCCAGCCCGACAAACCCCGTCAGCGCGCCCGCGTCCCCCATATCAAACAGTGTTATGTATTTCTAGTAGTATGTACATACACGCACACTGTAAGTACTGTATATACTACTGTAATACATGCGTCTGAAGTACCGGTACATTATACTTCGATTCGTTCGAAATACTACAGTAGTACTTCACGAATATGTAAAGTAATTCGAAGTACATGAGTTTATTTCGAAGAACTTTAAGTATATACTTCAGAAGTACTGTTATGAGACCCACCTCCAGGCCGACAAACCCCGTCAGCGCACCCGAATCCCCCATATAAAACTCAAACGTCCCCCACGCGTACGCATAGTCACTGGGCGACGCCCCCAGCGCCGTCGCATCAACACTGTCAGGGTCGCACAGGAATGGCGCGTCCCCCCCCGCAGCAGCCTCAAACGCACGCGCCAGGTAGAACCAGCAGTTGTCCACGAACGGAATTGAGGGAACACCGGGGGTGTTGGCGATGGTCACACTCATCGGTAGGCCACCCGCGATCCACACCCAGTCTGAAGGGAGGGAGGGGGGAGGGGGGGTGGGGGTTGAGAGACAAGCAAAGTTCAGCAGCTACGCCCCTGGAGTGCACCGAATTGAGGTTGAGAATGCTCAGATACATCGGTGATGGCGTGGTGTGACAGCGTGGAAAGCCCGCCTGGGATTCAGTCCTCTGGGAGGGGGCAGGGGGGGGGGGGGGGGGGGGGGCTTGGGACAGAAGTAAAGGTAAGTGTCAAGAGTTTTTACTAAACTCAAGAGAGGCGGGCTGCTGGAAGGGACATCAGCTGGGATTCTGGCCGAAGGCTGAGCAGTTTCTCCCCAGCCGGCAGTGCACACACAGCAGCAGCAGCATCACTTGTTGTGCCAGCTGCAGCACCGGGGGTTGACTGTGTAGCTCAGGACTTGTAGCAAATACCTCACATTTTCGACTTTCAGTACTTGTAGCAAATACCTCACATTTTCGACTTCAATCTACCATACTGTATATTTATACAATACCCAAACTATATATATATACTTTTGAACTGAAGTATATGTAAAGCACCCCCCCTCAGCCAATGCCACCGGGGTTCGTGAATACTGCAATACCTGCGGTGGGTGTGATCGAGGCCCAGTGACACCTAGCTCGACAGCCAGCCTGGGCAAGAGTGTATGCGCACATGTACTTCTAGTATTGTACTACTGACGTATCAATATGTGTGATGCTTGGTGGGTGTTCCACGTGAGCGTAGGGGTCCAGTCTGTTGGGTGGCTATCCACCAACACAGTGTTGACCGCACACGCATGGTGCCGTGTACATGTAGCTACATTGTACTTCGTGGTAGTATAAAGTACATGTACTGTATGCACATGCAGTTCTAAGCATACATGTGTCTGAAGTGAACACGCAAGCGGCATGTATAGTACTTCTTGACGTATGAAATAGTACCTTGTAAGTCTAGGGGCCTTGCCTGTTCATTGGCTGATGTGCATGTCATGTGTACATACGCATATACAGAAACTGTGCGCATTATATACATACACGGACAGTGTACGTGTATGTATACTTCGAGGTACACGTACTTTAAAGTACAGGCACCACAAATAGAAACACAGGCATCATCCTGAGGTATGTACTTCGAAATACTTTGTACTACTGTAGTAGTAAATAAATAACGCACATGTAATGTGTCCATGTAGTATGTAATAACGTACATGTAATGTGTCCACGTACACAAGTATGTGTGCATGTGTCTAGGGGCCTTGCCTGTTGGGTGGCTGTCCACCGACACCATGTTGACCGCACCCACATGGTAGCGTGTACATGTACACATACATGTACTGTATACTTCACGTATAAGAATGTGTACACATGTAAACTTCAGAAGTATGTATTCATGCAAGGAAGTGTACATGTATGTGTGCATGTGTCTAGGGCCTTGCCTGTTGGGTGGCTGTCCACCGACACCATGTTGTACCGCACGCGTATTGGCTCCACTATGCTGCCCGGGTCCATCTCAATGTAGTCACTGTCTGGCTGGAACACCTCAATCTCCACACACTCCTGCTGAGCACACCCCACGCCGCGCCCCCGTATCAAGCAAACCTGCAAGGCATCGCAGTACAAGCGGCTGTTATGTTTCGCCATTCGTGCTATACCTTCACACACACTGAGCTAGGAGTGTGGTGTATGAATGTGTGCATACAAATGCACGTCGCAACCGCATAGCGGATGCCGCATCCCTGGAAGCGCACGTGCGACGAGCGGCACTGGCTCAGCAGTATTTCTTTTCTTCGTGATATTGTGTTTTTTCCATACAAATTCAGTACCTTCGGCTTGTACCCCTCCCGCGGCCTCCGATTGCAGGCATGCTCTTCGCACGTCCAGCCTGCAGCACACGAGCGGTTGCAGCCGCTCCCTGCTCCACCAGCAAGGAACCTCAACTTCACCCAACTTCAACTTTGCATACCACTTGAAATGTGCATCCAACTTCAACTGTGCATACAACTTCAACAGTGTCGTGGCTGCCCGCGTGTTGGCAGCACCCGCAAAACAGCTGCTCAGCGTGCGGCTCATCTCCCCCAGGTGTGTGTCGTGTCAACGCTCAATCGCACATAGAGCATACGACATGATTTGACATGCTAGAGTAGACACATTAACAGTACACTGTATACTTCGAAGAGCGCCCATACTTCTTTGAAGTATACGAATGTGCATGTACACACCATGTAGTGTGAGCAGGTAGTCCTGTGCTGCAGGAGAATAGCACGCACACTTCGAAGAACAATGTGTGAGTGTATCTATGCCAACCTACAAAATTGTCCACATTTGTCCGGTACTCGAGAAGAAGTACGGTTGTGTTCCTAAGTGGTGGCCCAGGCCACCCGGCCTGAAGCCTTGAGAGCTTCAAAAACAAAATGGGGGGGTGGTATGTCACTCTGGGAGCCGCTCAAACAACTCCTTTGACGTATGCAAGTAGTACACCCTGTTTTTGTACGGCATCTAGTTGTAAACACACTTCTTGAGGTACATACTTTTGAAGTACTTGGAAGTACCGGTGTGGCTAGCAGGTGCCAGGTGCGAGTCAGCACTCCAGCAAACACGTGTGATTGATGCCGAGGGGCCAGGGCTTACAACATGTTTGGTACGTCGCACTTCCAAGTGTGATATACTGCGGTAGTACAACGCATTTCTACGCCCAAAAACGCAATATACGGCGTACGCTTCGAAGTATGTCGTTTAAAATGCGCACACATAAACACTAGATACGCCGTATTTACGTACGCGATACGCCGTATTCACGCTCGTTATCTGGCATACGTGACGTACGTACTGCGTATTTCCAAGTGTGTTCAAAGAAACCATATACTACGTAGTACTTCTGAAGTACTTGGGCACAAGTATGCTGCGATCCATGGGTACGTATAAAGCGCACCTCTGAGAGGTAGCACGGGCGCGGCACTTGCTCTGTTCAAATCCCCAAAGAGTCGCGGCTTGAGGGGCAGTTATGTTGCGCGGTTCACGGCGCTGAGACGGGGGCGTGCAGCGTATTTTGAAGCACTACCAGCACTTTAATACTACACTACCACTTCTGAAGTACTACAGTAGTATGTTGTACAGATGCGCCTGTTCTACATGTACATACTAGTGGGCCACTGGTCATCACTCCCCCTATTTGCGGCGTCCACATATGTGCATGTCCGCGGTTTGGTTTCTCATCTTTGGAAAAGCGATTGGTGTGCACTGCTGTGCATCCCCAAATCTGGCTCCGGTGTAGGGGGCGGGCTGGGCGAGCTGGTGCCACGCGGTGCTGGTAGCACCGTGTAGGCCGCTAAGGTAGGGTAGTGCGTGCTTGGCCTACTGCTGCACCAATCACAACTCTCTGGGTGCAGTGCCATGCCGCAACGATCATTCCGTGGTGTTTCGGCCAGTGCCCATCCACCCATCACAGCTGCGCCAATCACAGCAGTCCGTCGGCGCGTGTAGCTCACTGCTGCACCAATCACAGCGCCTGGTCGGCATGTGTAGCTCACTGCTGCACCAATCACAGCAGTTCATCGGCGACTTCAGTTCACTGCTGCACCAACCACAGCAGTCCGTCGGCGCGTGTAGCTCGCTGCTGCACCAATCACAACTCTCCCAGGAGCAGTGCCAGTTGGCGATTATTTTGTTTGTGTTTTGGTCAGTGCCCCTGGGAGCTACCACGGCGTGGGATGGGGCACAGTGGTTCACATGCACGGTGTTCACCTGCGCATCTGCTGTTCTCTCTGTGCGCCAGGACACACTAGGGATTTAAAACCCCATATATATTTATATACCTACTACTGATGTACTACAGTAGCATATACTTTGAAGTACACACATGTATGTATGTACATATATGTACCATATGGTATGTACTACAGTGGTATATGGCACTTCTGAAGTACTACTAGTATACCGGTTATAATAAACACACACCTACGGCCCTGGAGATCTCACCTTTCCAGGCCTGCTCTGGCGAGTGAGTTTTCAATCGCGCAGGCCAAGGTTTCCTGCATTCTGTGGTGTATGGTGCGTAGTACTTTCATTGGGACACGGCGCCGAAGGCTGAGCAGGTTTTGCACACCAGACGCAACGCGCGGGCAGCAGCTGCCACTTGCTTTGAAGCAGAGGTGGCGGTCCATGCGCATGCACGCTTGGGGTGCCGAAAGCCCTGCTCACATGGTGTGCACAGCTGCAAGGTGTGTGGCTATTTAACAAATTTTGCGCTGGAAAGTTGTCTTAACAGATGGGCGATCGTGCACAGCTGCAAGGCGTGATCAAGCAAGCACGCTGCCCTCCCCTGTTGCTAGCCGACAAGACCGCTGTGCTCAGCGGCTGTGTATACAGGATGTATAATATATTTATGCATGTACTGATATTATGCATGTACTGATATTATGTACGCATGTACTTCATAGTACTTAAAGTATATATATACTTCAGAAGTACCATATACTTGCTGCTAGCCGACAAGGCCGCAATGCTCAGCGCTGTGCGCTTCAGTGTGAGCCCAGCATGCTGCTGCAGCATCTCCAGTGGGCTGCTTTGCTGACACTTATGGAACACCATGTTATACACTCCTGGTATATAGGCAGCATTGTGACACATATTTGCTGGTGCCTTGTACTTCAGAAGTACACCTACAAGGGCTGTACAGTCCCTCCCTGTGGGGAGACCTACACTTTGTCGCGCCTAGATGAGATTCAATTATGCTCCGAGCACTGCCGGTACTGTAGTACTTCAAAAGTAATTACTACTACTAGTGGTAGCTTTATCAACTGCATTGGTGCCATGCAAGAGCCCAGATCGTGCAAGCCTGCATGAAGCAATGGTCACGCCCGGGGCCCCGCACAGAAATACCCGCAGCTTGGCAGACTGCAGTAGGGTAGTGTGTAGATACTCGACATGCTACTAGTAGTACTACATAGTACACATTTATCGCTGTATTACTACTTGTAGCATGTGAAGTACCGCAAGTACCGGTATACAGTATACATGTATGCATGGGTGCCCCAGGCAATACTAGTCCGTGGGAGCACCAACTCACACACCTGAAAAACCCCTACGTCCGCCAGCAGCAAGTCGGCGCTGCCGCTCGCCGAAGGCACCACTCCTGCCCCTGGCGCCGCCTGCCCCTGAGTCGCCGTGTAGAACCAGGTTGGCGACAGCTGCAACGCCAGCGCCAGCGTAGCCACATCATGGAAAGCCCCGTCTTCATCGTACTCATACGGCTCCAGGCTGCACCAGTCTGCTCCCGCCAGCGTAGAGAAGTCGGGCGTTCCTGTCGGCAGCGCCATGGCTGCCTCGGCCGGGTGCCACGTCTGCAGCCAGGTGTGGGTGCCCCGCACGTCTTTAAACACCGCTATGGTGTCCTGTGCGGCGGGCGAGGCTACTGACCACGCGACGTGCGAGAGCGCCCGGGCGTGCCATGCGGTTACCGATAGCGTTGCGCTGGTGTACGTGGCGGCTGCACCGCTGACCACCGGCGCGAAAACGTCCGTGACCGCAGCCGCACCGCGGTCTGCTGTGAGCAGTTGCAGCAGTAGCAGCAGCCCCTGCCTAGCGCCTGGGGCGGCCCGCAGGCGGGGCATCGGCACAGCGGCAGCCGAGATTTGGGCGAGAGTGCATGCGAGGAAAAGCGAAAACAGCGGACAGCGATGGTGGAGGGGCGCCAAGTCACTGCAAACAACTGGACGGTTTCGAAAACGGTCGCCCAAAGACTTGATGATGACTTGTGTTTCTCGCGCACTTCAAAGCCCGATCAATAGCAGCAGGCATCGCCCTTCCCAGTGGTGGCGGCTTGCCTTGGCTACAGCCCAAAGATGCCACCACCACGCAGCTGGCGGTGGCGGTGCCACCGGCGCAGCGAAAACAATATGGTTTGCCCGAAATCGAAGCAGCAGCAAATGCGGGCTTAAAAAACCACGGCAGAGGCGCGACTGTGTCCACAAGACAGCGGAGGGGCAGCACAGCTAAGCAGTCAGTGGCACGTGACACCAGTGTTAAGCCGACGACACTTGCGCCAGCACCCTGCCGCACCACCTGCGCACGCGAAGCAGCGGTCATTCTGGCTGTCGATGTGTGTGCTTGCCCCACCCCGCATGCGCATGAGCTTGAAAAAAGCATGCGGCCAGGTAGGCACACCGTGTGTGTTTTTTTATTTAGCGAGCACGCATGTCGCCATCGCAAGCACAGTCATCACAGCACAGCCCCGTTGGTAATTGGGACGCGTGCTTTTTGATTCCTTTCACATTTATGTACTGAAGTATGCAATCCTGAGCATTGCCAGCTCTTTCGCTACACCTGTCTGATCCCTTTTTCTGGTCATTGCTGCGTCGCTGCCATTTCATTGAGTGCTTCTGTGTTCACTGTGTAGTAGCTTCGCCTGAGGGCGCGCCGCAGCTCACGTGTTTTCGGGACCAGGGCAAGAGCACCAGACATTACCCGCACACACCTTCGCCGAGCTGGTCATCACTGTTTTTATGATATTACATATTACACGCGAATACACCACACATTTTCGCGCAACCGTGGGACTCCGACCTTCACCAAGCCCATGGTTAGGTGCACCGCAGTGTCGGCCGTGGGCACACCAGCGACCATGGCTGCACCCGGTGCTGGGCGCCTGTGGCTGCAAGAAGCAGCTAGCGACAATGTGTGGCTGCTCAGCCTTGCATGCGCCAGCAGCGTCTTTAGCCTGGTTGCGCCCTGTGGGGGTTATAGCGTTCGGCAGCGCGGCTAAAAGTTGTGGGCTAAACTTAGCCCAACCTGCTAAGATTCATGATCACAGCCCAACGTGCACACACGCGCACCGTGGAGAGGCGCTCGAGGCGTTCGAGAGCGGCCAGCCAGGGCCACGCGCTTGCCAACTGCTGCTGAGGAGGTGCAAGGTGAGCGACATTGCCACTCGCAGGCGGCGCTGCCATTCGTCTCAAGCAGCTCTGCTGTCAGATCAAGCATTTCTCGGTTTCACCACCGCCACCCAGCAACAGTTGACTCCGGCGCCGGCGCTGCCTGCGGTGTGTCGCTTCCATGGAGCTCAAACCTCACCGTAAACCGTGCACACGCGTGGCGTGGCGGTGTCCTGTGCCTTCACTTCCTCTGCATTTGCCGGAACTAGCAGTTTCAGACTACTTCCAGGAGGGCTTCCAGGACTTGCATGGCGCTGGGTGGGTGGGTCACCGTGGGTGCCACCGTGCTGGCTTGGATCGAGCTTGTGTGTGCCGAGTCGACCTTGCACGTGCAGGCCCAGCGCTTGCGGTCCCGACAACGCCTCTAACGGCACACTGTGCCGGAGCGCGGGCAGCTTCAGGCTGCTGGCTTCAAAAGTTTGCCAGCTCTAGAGCTGCGGGTGGTGCAGTGCAGGAACAGTCGTCACTACTACTAGTAGGTCATTTCAAAAATAAATTGCTTCCACTTGAGCGCATAATCTTAGTCTTAGTGCACTCAGTGTGCGCCCGGTGCACATCCTCTTGTGCGGCAATCCTTGCCTTGCATGACGGCGGCCGTGTCCTACTGCAGCAGTACCCCTCCCGATACTTCTCAGCAGTGCTCAGCGGCCGGGGCAGCAGAGTGCCACTCTGGCACAGCGAGCCCGCACCTCCCGGACGAGCAACAGGCAGCTGCTACAGGCGCCAGCACTGTGGCCGTCATGGGTCACCAACTGAGCATGCAGGAGCTGTGCGCGTGGACCTTGGCCATCCTGCTCAACGCCAACAGTGACAACAACGGCGAGCTCGGTGCGGCAGGCGCGTGCGAGGCAGTGGTGGCGAGCATGCAGGCGCATGTCTCTTATGCCGCCGTGCAGGAGGGGTGGGCACGGGCCGTGGTCAACCTGGCTCATGGCAACAGCAACAACCAGGACAAGCTCGGCGCGGCGGGCGCGTGCGAAGCGGTGGTGGCGGGCATGCAGGCGCATTTCGCTAGCGCCAGCGTGCAGGAGCAGTGCGCATGGGCCGTGTGCTATCTCGCCCATAGTAACAGCAGCAACCAGCAGAAGCTCGGCGCGGCCGGCGCATGCGACGCGGTGGTGGCGGGCATGCGGGCGCATGTCTCTCATGCTGGCGTGCAGGACAGGTGCACCGCGGGCGTGTGCAACCTGGCGGCTGACAACAGCAACAACAAAACCAAGCTTGGTGCGGCAGGCGCATGCGAGACAGTAGTGGCGGGCATGCGGGCGCACGTCTTCAAGGCCGGCGTGCAAGAGCACTGCGCGGTGGCCGTGTGCAGCCTGGCCGCTGACAATAGCAGCAACAAGGAGAAGCTCGGCGCGCTGGGCGCGTGCGGGGTGGTGGTGTCGGGCATGCGGGCGCACGTCTCCAACGCCATCGTGCAGGAGCAGTGCGCATGGGCCGTGTACAGCCTCGCCTTCGGCAACAGCAGCAACAGCGAGAAGCTTGGCGCGGCCGGCGCGTGCGAAGCAGCGGTGGTGGGCATGCGGGCGCATGCCTCCAACACCGGCGTGCAGGAGGCGTGTGCGATGGCCATCAACAACCTGGCCAGTGATAGCAGCCACCAGGAGAAGCTCAGCGCGGCAGGTGCGTGCGAGGCGGTGGTGGCGGGCATGCAGGCCCATGTTTCCAGCGCCAGCGTGCAGGAGCAGTGCGCATGGGCCGTGTGCAACCTGGCTGCTGGTGACAGCAGCAACGGCGCGAAGCTAAATGTGGCGGGTGCGTGTGGGGCGTTAGTGGAGGGCATGCGGATGCATGTCTCCAACATCAGCGTGCAGGAATGGTGCGCGGGCCATGTGCAACCTGGCTGCTGGTGACAGCACCAACGGTGAGGACCTTGGCGCGGCGGGCGCATGCGAGGCGGTAGTGGCGAGCATGCAAGCGCATGTCTCTCATGCTGGCGTGCAGAATCACTGCGCAGGGGCCATTTGCAACCTGGCGGCTGACAGCAGAATTAACAAGGACCGGCTCGGTGCGGCAGGCGCATGCGATGCGGTGGTGGTGGGCATGCAGGCACACATCTGTGACGCCAGCGTGCGGGAGCGGTGCGCATTCGCCATGTGCAATTTGGCCGCTGGCAACAGCAGCAACAAGGACAAGCTCGGCGTGGCGGGCGCGCGCGAGGCGGTGGTGGCGGGCATGCGGGCGCATGTGTCCCACGCCGGCGTGCAGGCGCTGTGTGCACAGGCCATGGTTGACCTGTCCAGTGCCAACAGCAGCAACACGGAGAAGCTCGGTGTGGTGGGCGCGTGTGGGGCGGTGGTGGCGGGCATGCGGGCGCATGTGTCTAATGCCACCGTGCAGGAAGGGTGCGCGCGTGCCATGTGCGACCTGACTGCTGGTGACAGCACCAACGGTGTGGAACTTGGCGCGGCGGGTGCATGTGAGGCGGTGGTGGCGGGCATGCGCGTGCACGTCTCTAACGCCAGCGTGCAGCAGCCGTGCGCATCGGCCATCAGCAACTTGGCCAGTGATAGCAGCAGCAACGTGGCGAAGCTCGGCGTGGCGGGCGCGTGTGAGGCTGTGGTGGCGGGCATGCAGGCACATGTCTCCAATGCAGGCGTGCAGGAGGAATGTGCAGCAGCCGTGCACATCCTGTCCGCTGACAACATCAGCAACGCCGAGAAGCTCGGTGCGGCAGGGGCGTGCGAGGCAGTGGTGGCGAGCATGCGGGCGCACTTCTGTGATGCCGGCGTGCAGGAGCAGTGCGCATGGGCCGTGCGCCACCTGGCCTTTTACAACAGCGGAAACAGGGCCAAGCTGAACACAGCGGGTGCGGTCGAGGCGCTTTTGGCGGGCATAGAGGCGCATGTGTCTAACGCCAGTGTGCGGATGCCCGGCACGGAGGCTTTGTGCGCAGTTGCCGCTTAACAGCATCAATGACGATGTGGCGGGTGTGTAAGCGTTGCACGGCCGATGGCTTGGCGCGTCATGTGTTCTTTTGCCCGCTGCCCTGCCTGCTGCTACATTTGCATTTGCATTTGCGGCGCATTCGCGTCACTGAGGTAAGGGCTCCAGATGGCGCACCGCGCTGTGGCACTGTTTGGCTGACAGCGTGACACTTTGGTTGTCTGCATGGCGGCGCCGGCGATTTAGGGGCGGGTGCAGGCGTATGGAGTGTTAACCGCGCTAGCTGAGCACTGTGTGACGTTCTGGCAGACGACATGCCTAGTAGGTAGCAGTTCCAGATTTACTAATAGCCTGGCCATGGCGGCCGTCCAGTCGTGGCTTGCGGCATTTCTTGCTATTGAAAACTGTACATTCATATTTGTGTCTGTGTACCAGACCTGTTGCTGCATGTTGCTTCATGCTGGCTTGCATGACCCGACAGTGAGCTCTTGCATATGCAGGCGGCCAGATACATGCAACCACTTTCGAAGCACAGTCACAGCCGGCGGCATTCTGCACACACAGCCCTGGGTGGCGACATACTACAGTATACTATAGTACCACAACATGTATGTGTACCAGGAAGGCAGTCGAGTACAAGCATATTTGAATTGAACACTGCACAGCCAAGTCGCTCATAATATAAGCATGAGCACTGCGAAGTTTGACTTGGCGACCGGTAGCACTGTCAGCAACGCCTTGGTGCCCAGCAGCACATACTTCAGTGCGTGTATTACATACCTTACATAATGTGTACACCGGTTTTACTGTGGTGATGTCATATGCACCTGTGGTTACTCATCTACAGAGGTGATACTCATCCAGGAATTTAAAGCGATAAATTTCATGCCTCAAGAATTCCCACCAGTGCAGGCCGCACCACTGGGCTGTATACCCATGGATGCAAGGGGCGGATGTATACATACACGTTATAGAGGCTAGTGCTGTACATCGGAGCACACGGGTGGTGCCAGTGGCACCAGCGACGGGGCCGGCGTTTGCGGGAGCCTCTGAGTGTGCCAGCACAAGGCGACCAACTTGAAACAGCTAGCTACCGTCTAGCTCCAAAAGTAGTTGCCCTGGGCAGTGACTTTTGGCAATTCTTTTTGCCGTTCCCAAAGTAACTTACTCCCTACACAGTGTCTTGCATTGTCAGCTATGTAAACCACATGGTTCAGTTGCTTCAAGCTCTGTGCATGCGTTGCTGCAGCATGCAAAAGTAATGCATAGCTACGAGTGTGCTGTGTGTGAGAATGACTGAGTAGTGGGCTAGCTTGCTTGCAAGCTGTGGGTGACGCCCTCCTTTGAGGGCAGGGTCTTATAACCCTGTGGCCCGGCTAACTTCAACTTCCCCTGCTCAGCACACACCTCGACCTACTAGTACCATCATAATTAGGGTTGCACGAAAACGTATAGTACTTGCCGACGATATCGACGTATATGCGTATAACGTATATAATGGCGTATAAACATATATATCGGCGTATAAACGTATACAGCAACTTATATGGGGCTGTTCCGTGCCTAAACACATGCTACTGGGCATAGCAATGCCTCAGTGGCCACCGGCACGTGCAAACATACGGTTGCAGCGCTGGTCTTGGCTCCTACTGATCATCTGGAGGCATGACACTGGTGCGCGTGCTTGCAGCATGCCTCACACTGTGGCCCCCATTAAACCGCATGATCAGCGCATAAGCAACGCCATGACAGGCATGCAGCCCCAGCAGTACGTGCGCCATGGCAGCCTTCAGATGCCTCGCTTATGCGCATAATGTTGGAGCCTTCAGATCTACAGTACTGTATAGTCAGTTCACTTGTAAACAAGGTTCCAGATTCCTTCCGAATCAACGGATTGCAGTTCAAGGATTCGGTGCAGCGTTGTTGCAGGAGTTGCAGAGGCAGCTGACATAAAGAGACACGTTTCAGGGAGCTCTGCT
>JAULBY010043143.1:0-13068 GCA_032358315.1 Ophiocytium majus
GTGGTATAGCAAGTCGGCCCTGGGCTATTCGGATGGTGATCCACCCTTTTGGCTCAGTGGTCGGCCTGTTACCACAAGAGAGGGAGGCAGGCGTGGTGACAAGGGATTTGGTGGGACCATGTTGTGTTGACAAGTTGCTGGTGAGTTGTTGCTGCTGGCGAGCACGGTGTGGCGGAACAAGTGCCGAGTGACGCCACTGGGTGCAGAGTGCTTTATCGTTCGTGACCAGCATGGCAGCGCAACGGGTCGCGTGCTCTGTCGTTCGTGGCCAGCATGGCAGCGCAACGGGTGCCGAGATGTTGGGTGCAGCTGGCTGCGGCAGGGCTGAGCTTTGCAGCAGCAGCGCAGCCCCGAATTCGTCGGCACACTACAGCAGTCTCTCGGCGGCAGTTCGGCAAGCGGCAGCAGCAGCAGCATCAGCGCATTGCTGTATGCCAAACCGCCGCCATCAGCAGCAGCGGCAGCAAGCGCAGTTCTCGCCAGCAGCAGCAGCATGCTCGCCAGCAGCAGCAGCAGCCGCAGCGCAGCCCGGTACCATCTGTCGGGCACGACGACAGCACAGCTCCCCCGCGTTGCATGAGCCAAATATCTTTCACAAATGATGATAATAATACGATGTATCAGTGACTTGGTGGTGCAATAGCGTGAAGCTGCCATGTTTACTTCTCTTTAGTAATAATGTGGTCCCCAGGGCGTGTGTTGGGCATTGGGCACCGGTGAGGCGCAGCTCGTCGCCGTCGACAGGCGGCAGCAGCAGCGGCAGCAACAGCAGCAGCGCAGCCGCGCATGGAAAATGGAGCAGACGCACCGCTGTTGCTGTTGAGTGTATGGCAGCAGCGCTTGGCAGCAAAATGTTGCTGTGCCTCAGCAATGCCGCATCGTCGGACTGTATTTGCCGCAGCCGGTGTTCGCGCACGGACAACTGTACGTGGCCCTGTCGCGCGTCGGCGACCCTTGGCACATCGCAGTCATGGTGCCACAGAACTGGAAGTGGCCGCCGGACGCGCACACATACACCAGCAATGTCGTGTACGCCCACAAACCTTTGAGCCCTAGCAGCCGAGTGGCGCGCGTAGCTGAGCGCGCTCGGAAAGTCAGCAGCATAGAAAACCTAGAATACATCTAGAGTTCATTGGTCTAAAACGTTAGACCGTTGACTGCCTCCTACTTCGAGAAGTACTTCATTTATCTTGTGATCTCGAAAGAGGATAGGCAGGTTCGAGCCGGGCTGCCCTTACCCGTTACCCCTTTTGAACTGGCGCTCTCCAATTCATTAAGCCCCCCTTATACTGGCACTGCCTAGTTACTGTACCCCGGTTAAGTGGTGCACCCCCTATTGTTTTACCCCCCATGACAGCCTGCTTCTGCTGCTGGTAAACTCCATGTTGCTGGCAGTGCAGAAAGGTCCTTTGGGCTGCAGCCACCTGTGCATTGTTGGGGCTGGCCAATGCAGCAGCAGGTACAGCAGAAACAGTGCCTGACTGCTCGTCATGTGTGTTGCGAATGTATTGTACTACTAGTAGATACCAAGTATACAGAAGTATACTTCGAAGTATACCGGTCTATAATAGTTGCTCCTAAGCTCTGCTGCCGCTGCCGCCCCTCCCACCTCCCCCAGGTGACCCTGGTAATGCTGATGCGTCAGCCAGGAGCAACCTACCCACACCAGCTGATGGTGCAGGGGACGGCAGCACCAAGCCTGGCCCCTTCTGCTGGAACGTGGCAATGGTGCTGCTGGCTTGCTTGCCATGTTTTTTAGCACTGGCTGGCCTGCGCCAATGTTCCAGGTTGACCATGGACACGCTTGCGCTGGCGGGCGGCAGCAGCAGCGCCCGGCGTCTTTTACTGCTGACTGGGGCAGAGTTGCTTTAGGAACGATCACCAGCCCAGAAACGGCTGCAAGTTGCGCATCCCGGCCGCAGTGAATGTACACCTGTGTTGGTTGAACCCCAATGTGTGGGCTGCCCCCCTACTTTGTTTTCCCAGAACATATTGTTTTAGCTGTGCGTCCTTCATTTCTTCCCCCCCCCCCCCCCCCCGGTGAATGTTGGCGGGGAGAAGACAGGCATCAACGGTAGTACTTCGAAAAACTAGTACTGTAGTAGTACTCATTTTATCTCATTCGTTTCCACGTGGGTCATTTCAGCCCAAAACAGGCCTGCCTGGCCTGACAACGTGCAACAACTTGGTACACCAGCTGTGTGCATACTTGCACGGGTTAACAATTGCAGGTGCGCCTGGGAACTCTTTTTCAACAATGTGACACTGTACTTTCTGCACTTGCCTTCCGCTGCTTCTGGCTGATCTGCGCATCACAGATGTGTGGGCCGACATACTGCAGCAGTTTGTGGGCCCAACGTGCTACCTGCACGTCGCCAGCATCTGCCACCAGTGGAGGCACATCTACAGCGCCACCCACGACAAGCAGTCCAGCATTCAGCGAGCCGCTGGTTCTGGCGCTTTGGTGCGGTGGGCGCTGGACAGCGGCTGTCCCAAGAGCTGCAAGCTCACGTATGCAGCTGCAAAGTGCGGCAACCTGGAGGCTCTGCAGTGCGCGGTTGCTGGCGGCTGCGCCATGGATCTGAACACATGCTGGAAAGCAGCACGTGGCGGCCACCTGCACGTGCTGCAGTGGGCGCGAAGTAAAGGGTGCGCCTGGGATGAATGGACATGTGCCTTTGCAGCACTGGGTGGGTACCTGCACGTGGTGCAGTGGGCACGGGCGAATGGCTGCGAGTGGGATTCAGTGACGTATGCCTATGCAGCGAAGGGCGGCCACCTGCACTTGCTGCAGTGGGCGCGAGCTAATGGGTGCGCATGGGACACGTTTGCGTGCGCCTATGCAGCGTTGGGCGGCCACCTGCACGTGCTGCAGTGGGCTCGAACTAATGGGTGTGCATGGGACGAATTGACATGCACTGAAGCAGCACTAGGGGGGCACCTGGCTGTGCTGCAGTGGGCCAGGGCGAATGGGTGTGCGTGGAGCCAAAGATGCAGCAATGGGAGGGCACCTGCACGTGCTGCAGTGGGCCACAGCGAATGGCTGCCCTATTGTTGCTGACGCATGCACAGCAGCTGTACGAAACGCGGTGGACCGAGGCACCCTCACGGGGGCGCAGGGTGATGCCGTAGTGCACTGGTTAGCGGAGAACCACCACTGATTGCGCGTACGCTAGCATCAACATGCGTTGCAAGGGCGCGCACTTTGAGCTTCATCATGGGTTCCATGTTATATATATGTATGTCACATTTGCCGGTTGTCAGCACAGGCAGCGCATTCGTGCTGCCCGTGTATGTTGCATAGCTGTGGCCAGGACAGGCACAGGCAGTGCAGCCTTGTCGCACCTGCTGCGACCTGCTTGTGGTATCATGGTGGCCTGCTCCTGGCAGCAAACCTTCTGCATCTACATTGCTCCCTTGCAGCAGGTGCATCCTGTTATGTGTTGTTTGTGGCCCGCGGCAATGTATGGTGTCTGCTGCTGCAATTGCACACCCTGCGTTTGCGCCTCTCCTGTGTGTGTCAACCTGCCACAGCATGCAGCATGCAGCACACTCTCCTCCTACTGTAATTTTGGACGTCCTTCAGCACAAGCAGCTTTGCGTGAGTGACAAAACTATAGGTAGGCAGTCGCCATCCCACACAATAGCGGACACCAAACTCACGGCCCAGCTTCGGAATCCTCGGCAGCTGGGTGAGTCGACCCCGGAGGCGCAGCGGCTAGACAGTGCTGGCGGCTGGCCACCCCCACACTTCAGCTCGATCCAGGGCACCGCTGCGCAGTTCACAGTGGCGAGCTGTGGCATACCGTACCAGCCTCCAGTGACGGCTCAGGCTGCCCCCCGACCTAGACGCGTACCAGCGCATGAAACTACTTGTACTCTGAAGTAGTAGGCCTTTCGAGAGGCAGCCCAGCAGCAACCACCACCGCGCAGGCGGCAGACCTGGCGCGTTATTGACAGATTCCGGAGCATGGCAGGTACTACGCGCATGCCCTTGCGACTCTGTGACTGATATGACGACCTCAAGATGCAGCGGCGTGGAATAACGGGTGGCACAGTGCCCCAAGTCACCACACGCGCTTACACGGCCAGCTGCGTGCACTGCAAGGCATGGGTGAGCAATGCAAGCAAGGCACACACTGTGGCACACGACGACACCAATTCAAGTGCAGCCCTGGCTGGTTGGGAAACGGGATGCATGCAGCGGTATGCGCGTGTGTCCACCATGCAAACTGTAGTACCATCAATCCCCATATGAATATATGATGGTGTGGCGTGTCTCGCCCTGAGGCAGCTGGTGCATGATGAGGTCCACTCCAACAGCAGAGGGCCAGCAGAAGTAAAACACAAATGAGCTGCTGGCATGCCTCTGCTGAGCACTCAGGATGCGATGTGCAGGCCCTCGGGCCAACTGCTGGCAGCACGGAATACAGCCACTGCGTGCCTCCCAAACATGTAAGCCGGCCTCCTGCTGCTGCTGCTGCTGCTGCTGCCGCTGCTGCTGCTGCTGCGGTAATGCTGCCACAGTGACAGACCGCCACCATTGTGATAATAATATTATGTGATATGAGAAGGGCTGCCGCACCACCATCCCCATCCATGAAACCTGCCACAGGTTACCGTAGGGAGCACACAGGTCTGTCACCAGTTTGGAGCCGACCGGGAGTGCGTGCCATGAGGTACATGGCTGAAGTTGAAGTTGGGGGTTGAACATGGCTGAGGGTGAAGTTGGCGGGTTGAACTTCCACTCACAGCGCCTTGAGCAGGGACTGGACGTCGGACACGTCAGTGTACGCGCCGCCGTCCTCCACGCCCAGCTTTGTCACAACGCCATCCTGCTCAGCAGCAACACATGAAAGCATGGAAATATGAGTGCATAACAGTGCACTCGCAATTTAGTGCGCTTCGCCTTAGTGTGCTTTGCGGTTTGTGCGGGGTGCAGAGACCTGTCACATGCCACATGATTTTGTGTAAACAATGCACAATGCCCTACCTACCTTTTTGTTCTTTGTCTTGCTTCACTGCGAGGTGCTAGGGGGGTGACATTACCCTGCACTAAATCGCGAGTGCACTGTATATACAGTGCACAGACGTTCTCTACACAGCGGTATTTCCATTATGTGCACTTGTGGGCATGCAAGAGCTCATGTCATGCAAGCCAGCATGGCGCAATGGTAGATGCCCGGCCCCACATAGGCCTGCTCACAACTTAGCATACCGTATACATATATATCAAGTATACTACTGTAGTATATACTTGTATACACATACAGTACTTCGAAAGTACATGTATATTTCAACCATGTAAAGGTAGGGCTGGCACTTCCGTGGATATACATACTTAAACGTATACGTACGTATTCACACGGATGTGGAAAAACGACGCTCCCGTGTCTGGCCCTCACAGCCTCGCAGGCTGGTGTAGGGAGGCCACAGTGCTGTGGTGGTGGCCACGGGGGATGTCAGGGGCCCTAGCTAAGCAGAGTGACGTCCTATATGCCTCGCTGCAAGCGTCCGCTGCAACTTCAACAACCTGTTTTAATTCAAGAGGCAGTTTGCGTGGTCCCTCTTTACTCACGTCCACAATCATGGAGAGGCGCTTGAGGCGCGTGCCGCCAAAGGCCGCGGTGTCGAAGTCGTGGCCAATTGCCTTGGCAAACAGGGCGCCGCCGTCCGACAGCATCTCCACCTGCGCTCATGTGCACACATGAAGACCACTTCCTGAGTGTATATACAAATTTTATGATCATGCGCGCGTGCACGCGTGAAGACAGCGTCTCCACCCCGTGCTCATGTACACGCATGAAGACCACTTCCTGAGTATATATACCTACATGTTTATGATGAGGGGAATGCACGGGTGAAGCCCGCTTCTGGCGTGTGTACTCATATGCAGGCGCATACATGAGAACCATTTCGTGGGCGCGTATCGTCACAAGAAAAAAGTGCTGGTTAGTGGCACTGTAGTTATGGGCTGGCCATCATGGGCGCATAGTCATTCGATGGCACGAGTGCTAAGCATTGCAAGCGATCGATGTGCGTGCTCGCGACTCAATTGCGTGCTTGCGGGCCGATCACCCTGCCGGGTTCACATGCCATGGGCGGACACAGCTAAGACTACACCTTACACACACCAAGTTGCAGCCCATGTGCACATGCACTTCTGCAGACAATACTGCACTCCGGTGGAGGCAGAGCGTGCCCAGCACAACTACTAAGGGACCATAAGCTTCTCCTCCGTTTCTGATGTGGCAGTCTCGCTGCATGTGCCATGTGCTGCACGGCATTGACATGCCCATGGCATGGCATGACATGATTTGCATGACGTGGTATGCGTGATTTGAGGCAGCTGTGCATGCGCTACCCATGACCATGTGTCTCACCTTGTCTGTGCAGTTCTGTATGTGTTTACGCACCCATGCCCATGACATGGTATGACATGATTTGCATGACATGGCATGACATGATTTGGAACGCGCTGTGCATGAGCCGCCATGTGTCCCACCTTGTCTGTGCAGTTCTGTGCCTTGCCCCATGCGCTCATGACTGCAGCGCGACAAGGTAGCCAGCGGACGCAGCAGCGGAAGGGGGGTTACAGGTGCCTCACAATACTTGCTTCTGGCGGTACTTCAGAGAAAATGCATGTGTACTGCAGGTGCTTGAAGTGAAGTATGCGCTATAGAGAGGAATAAACATCGCATCACGCAAGTGTTCTTAAGTAAGCGCTATCGTCGACATACACAGCATGCGCAGCACTGCCACCATCCACCTGTGGCGGCGCCCACACCTGAAATACAGTTACTGGATGCGTCGTGAGATATGCGAGCCTGTTCAAAGAATCAATTGCGCTACGTGTGTGTCTGCCGCACGGGCCACGCTCTTCGACTGCCTGTGATACGGCAGCAGCAGTGCTGGGTCACAGCGTATGAAAGTATTTCATGTACACACGTGGCATATTTAATAATGTAATTCTACTTCTGAAGTATTTATGAGCCAAATGGTACACCATGTAAGCCGAATATCTTGTTTTCAGGCATTGGATAAGCTGTGCTTGCACATACACAATGTGTCTGGCTCATCTACACACAGGCAGGCCACCATTGAGGCCACAGCGGCGCACCACATCACCGTATGACACTGCCGTGCTGCCATGGGATGAAGCGCATGTGCTCATAAGGGCACGATAACATACATTTATGGCACAATAACATACACTTGCACAAGTATACCGGCATGTACTCATAGCAATACATTCTTCACAGTTGACTATACTCAAGTAAGTACTTCGCAATTACTTCGAACACAGGGACATACTACGAAGTATGTCGGATATGCTTACGAAGTACCGGTACTGAAGGATTTTTATTTTTTTTGGCTTACAAGGGCAGAAGCAGAGGACACTCACAACGGGTAGTGCCCGAACATGCCAGCCATAGGTGCTCACTGTCACAGGCAGTGCGCGCTGGGAGGTCGAACGCCAGCTCAGGTGGCCACTTGGCCTGCTCCCTTGTGATACGTGTACCTCTATACATATATACATGAAAATCATATATATATATATATATATATGTACATATATGTATACGTGAAAATCATATCTATGTATATGTATACGTGGAAATCATGTGTACATACATGGTTTTCACTATCTTCGACGTATTTAACCTATGCAAGTGTGTTATTACTGCACGTGTATTGGATTATGTGGTTCACAGAGTTTGTGAGTAGCTGCGGCCTCACTGAAAGGGTCGTTCACAGAGATGCAGACCACAGAGTGGACACCCTTGCTCGTCAGGTCATCGTAGAAATAGTAGTAGTGACCAGTATTGGATTATGTGGTTCACGGTACAATGTGCTACTTGTGCGCAGTGGAATGCAGCCTCACCGAAAGGGTCGTTCACAGAGATGCACAACACGGAGTCAACACCCTTGCTCTTCAGGTCATCGAAGAAAATTACAAAGCCAGGAAGGTGGCTCTCGGAGCAGGTGGGGGTGAACGCTCCCGGCACTCCGCACACCGCCACCTGCAGACAGCAGCAGCACAGTGCACAGCCACGTGGGGGCCTTCATTCATTCACACAAAGTACGCCAAAAATGTAACTATAGTGCTTCAAGTACAGTGCACAAGCGATTTACTGCGTAGTAGTTCGCTTCGATCTACTGCGGTATGCAGTTTAGTGCGGGATCCAGACACCTGTCACAGACCACATGATTCTGTTTGAGTACAAAATGCCCTATTTATTTGAGTGCGGGTATTGATTTAGTCCGGGGTGCTAGGGGCGTGACGATACCCCGCGAGTGCGCTGTACCTGTGAATGCATTTCGAATATGGATTGTGTCAACGACAGGAAATCATGTGGACTGCAGGGACGCACAAAGCACGCTGGCCATCGCCGCGCCAACATGAAAGTGCAGCATACTGTGGCAAGGGTGCATGCATTCATGATTAGTGTGGTTTGGGCTGCCACAGACTAACACATACGACTGTGGACGTTGAGTCATACGCAGTGGTAGTGTCAAAGTAATGCTGTTCATGTGGTGGTTGGCATCTGTGCGTGTGCGCCAACTCAGTGATTTGCTGCAACCAGGCGTGTGTGCGCAAGCTGTAGGCGATCATGACAGCAAGCACAATGATGCAAGTGCAAATACCAAACCCAATTCCACCCACGTGTCAACATGGTGAAACGATGGGCAACACTGTGGTTGGCAACACCATTCACACTGCACTGCCCACCCACACCTCGTGCTTCATGGTGCATTACAGAGGTACACGCGCGCTGACACCCCTCATATTTTACCTAGAATGTGTGTGTGTGTGTGTGTGTGTGTGTGAGTGAGTGTGAGTGCGCTGATCGTCTGCCAAAGCACAGACATTTGGTAACCTTTGGCATCTGTGTTGTAAGAAATTGGCAGAGAACTGCCCGACGCGTGCAGCAGTAGGTCCACACACGAGCGACCAGACTTTCATTCATGCATGGCACACGGTGAGTACATATGCATGCATGTACATGTAAAATTTCATGTACATACTGTGTTGAAGAATGTGTACCGATGCATGTATACATATGCATTCAGTTTACATGCATGCAGAGATGTGCTACATTATATGCATGTGGTAGGTAATACCGTATCCATCCACATGGTGTCATGCCTTCACGCATGCGTTTGCACAGCATGGGCATGCGTAGCATGCTGCAACCTGAAGTAGCACTTTGCCTTACCATGCTCTCGGAGGGCCGAAAGCCGTGTGCACGTGCGAGCGACGGAAAACACAATGCCCACGTGAGTCTGCGAAAGAAGTCACAAAAACTTTAGCACGCTGGCGTTTGCCCTGCACAATGCATGGCTACAGCGCAGACCTACAGCCCCATGTCCCAGCGTAGCAAATGGCTGGGCCCTCTGGTGCCATGCGGTGCTGGTAGCACCGTGTAGGCCGCTACGGTATGAGTACAGTGTACTCTTGTCTGACCTTCAGCTGCGCCCCTATGTGCACAGGGCTTTCCGCGCCCCAAGCGGAGTTTAATAGAAGTACATGGGTGCGTGTGGCGCACCTTTTTCCCCTTGAAGACCTGCTCGGCAGTTACATCCGTGGGCTTCCCGTCCACCAGCTTGGAGAACTTGGCGTCCATGGGCAGCTTGTCTCCCTCCTTGAGAACCATTTTTATGGCGCAGCTGCTGCTGAGCACTGGCTTTCTGGCTGAAAATTGACAGGAAGCAAGAGTGAGAGAGTAGTCAGGTGAGCAGTGCGGTCACCATGTGCACACATGTGCATGTGTAAACATGTGTACATGTGCACATGAAGTGCGAGCGCAGTAAGAATCTTCGTAACACGCACACTGTTGCGGAATAAGTGGCCAAACACCGAGTGCCAGGCACTTGGATGGATGCAGCAAGGAATAAGCTTCTTGGCCTGGAGATAGCGGGCATTTGCTGTGTCACACACAAAGGCATAGTGTTCAGTGACACTGTCCACAGCGTGTTTGTGCGTGCAGAAGCTGACAGAACTTCAACTCGGTTGGAACCTAGCAGCACTGTCTTTGCTGGCCCACGTTGTGTACACACCGATGGTGTTACAAGCCCGCTGCTGCTGCCACTCGGAACCCTCGTCGCGCCTGCAGTGGCCGTTGCTCTGTTGCTACGGCTGCTGTGAGGGCGGTGCACTCACGCAGTTGGATCTGCAATGTTCCTGCAATCTATCGAAGCCGGGCCTGCAAACAGCATTCTGATCCCGCTTTTTCCCCCACCTCCTGCGTGTACGAGAGCACTACTGCGCCCGGGCGTTACCCGCCCTAGCCAACAGTCTCACCTTCCCTGCTCTTGCTGGTGTGTGCTTGTTGCTGCGTTGCCTGCTCGCCTGCTGTTTTGTGACGCGCTTCTGTTCGATGGGCTGCTGGCGTGCACACGTGCACACGCGCGCGTGCACGCCAGGCTCTGTGCACGTGCTCAGCAACCGCTGAGTCAGACGTAAAATTGCAATATTGGTGACATTCCAATTTCTGCGAGCTGAGTTGGTGGGAGGCGACGACGGCAGAGGCGCATCAGCAAAACTGGCGCTCCCCCCCGGCTTGGCAACCCCCACTTACCCCCTGCGACAACAGCTTTACTTCAGCAACCCAGCATGAAGGTCGCCATCGTTGCTCTCGCCATGGCCGGCGGCGCCACCGGTGAGCAGGCAGCGCGCTTTACTGTAGCCATCGTCCTCGTGCAGCACAACTGATTTGTGCCTGCCTGCGCTGCCTCTACTGGCGAGATGGCGGCGCTGCCCGCCTAGCCGTGCGCGGCCATCGCTGCAGGCAGATGGTGCAGTTGCCACGGTTGCGAGCGGGCGGTGCTGCGACGCGGCACGCCACGCGTCTCCGGGCGCTGTGCTGCAGCGCCGTGCTGCAGCCCTGCCCCGGGATGTTTGGTGTGGGGATAGGCAGCACAGCGCGGAGAGGCTGACAACCCTCGCGCAGTCATGCTGTTGATGTCCTGTCTACCCTGCTGCGCAGACGCGTTTGACGCTGGCACCAGCAGAGCAGGTAGCTTCATTGCTGCTGCTGCTGCTTTGTCTTGAGTCATAGCTCCCGTGCAAAACGCTCGGCCCACCACACCGCAGTCTCGGCCACCACCTACGCCCTCACCACCTCGCCGTGCACCCTCCCCGTTCTCGCAACTGCCCGACAACAGCGTTCGGCCCCTCTGCCTTCGCGGGCACCCCGATGCAGCAGCACGTGGCTGCTGCCTCCGCCACCCACCCCAACATGATCTTCGGCCTCGAGAAGAAGCCGCAGGCCGCCGCCGCCGCCGTTAGCTCCCGCCCCACGGCTGGAGCGGCGCAGAAGGGGGTCAAGAAGACGACGCTGGCGCGCTCCCAGGCGGCCTGGACGGGACCCGCAGGTTCGCACTCGTTTAATGTGTGCATGTATCGGCACCGGGAACTTTGCGGCAGTGTTGAGTGCAGGTGCAAGAGGGCTGTCTCGAGGGCATGCAAGCATGCACGGCTCAGAAAGAGAAAAGTACGTGCATACGAGCGGCTAGTGTGAAGCAGAGCATGTGCAAAGTGTGTGCGGGTGCGAGCTGCCGCAAACCAGCAGGAGCAACATACTACTCAAAATACTTGGCTACTGCCACGTGTGCTGGTAGCCTGCATCACATAACTGAAGTGAAGCAAGTGCTAGCTCCGAGATGGTTTTCCTAACCCGATGCTGCTGCTGCTGCTGCTGCGGTCTTCCCATGTTGAATTTGATGTTGACATTGCAGTTGAGCGGCGCCGGCGCTACATGGCGGAGAGGGCCAAGTTTGTGGCCAAGAAGGATGCCAAGGCGGGGTACTTCAGCCCTGAGCAATACGAAAAGTTCGAGGAGGCGCGCCGCACCGTGCCCTCAAACGTTCCCAACTACTGGTGAGTTCACATCCTGGAAATTCATGAATCTATGTATTCTCGAAGGCATTGCAGGAAAGAGAGCAAGGCGAACCTACAAGGCACCGATGAGTGCGTAGTCTGAAGTAATTATAGTGAACTCAAATGCCCCCAACTACTGGTGAGTGCACACGCACATGATTCGAAGGCGTTGGAAAGAGTACAGGGAGTTCCTGTGTAGGCACACAAATGAGAGCGCGTAGTCTGGAGCAGTTGTAGTGCACTCAAACGTTCCCAGCTACTGGTGAGTTCACACACACATGAATGCGAAAATCTACGAACTGAAGGTGCATTTACAGGGAGTTTTTGTGTAGACACTGATGACTGCATAGTCTGGAGTGATTACAGTGCCATTACATGCTCTCAACTGCTTGTGCGTACATACACACGAACATAAATTCGAAACTTCATGAATTGAAGGCGTCACAGGAAAGAGAACAGGGCGACAATCACACTTTTGTTGTACAGGGAGTTCTTGTGTGAGACACGAGGGCGTAGTCTTGAATAATTATAGTGCACTCAGATGCTCCCAACTACTGGTGAGTTGGCGCACGCTTCATTTCGAAAGACAGAAGAAAAACCAGCACAGGAAAATAAACAAGGCTCACTTCAAGGAGTTGTTGTGTGCACACTCTGAGTGCACAGTCTGGGCTATTTAAAATTCATTGGCCATGGCTCCATACTGTTTGAACTACAGTGACATAAAAAAAAGCACTTCCAGTGCCTTAACTGGGTTGTTGCAGCTGTGAAGTTTGCTACCTTCATGTCTTCTCCCCAGCGTGGCAAAAAAAATGATCCTTGGGCGCAGATGTGCGCTGGAGGCACAGCAAGTGGGCGTGCGGCGGGGGCCAGCGTGCTGCCACTTGCACAATTGCTTTCAACAATGCTTTTTGAGCTTGATGCGTTGTGTGTCAGGCAACCAGTGAGCATGTCAATACCAACAGGGCAGTGTTGGGACATTGTTTCAGGTGCAGGACACGGGGGACGTCTTGACCACTGAGTATAAGAACAGTAAGGACGGTTTACACAAAAATGACAGTCATTTTTCATCACCAGTCGGACATGGATCAGCACAAGTATGTGTACTTCTCGAAGTACATATCTGGTTGCTGGATTGTGCCCTTCACATCACAAACAGCGCGGGGCAGTCATACTCATTCGCACCT
>JAULBY010043154.1:0-13067 GCA_032358315.1 Ophiocytium majus
CCCTGAGTAGGCGCAAGTCTTTGCTTTGTTCACCCCCTTGCACGGGTCCGCCCAGGGTGACGGCCCCTACCGGTGGGTAGACCTGGAGTTCATCGCTCCTAAGATGAGTTTTCATATACTTGAAGTATATTTCGAATTATATACCTCTACTGAAGTAGATTTGAAATATGCTGGTGCCGCTGGTGCTGGAGCCGGAGGCGGCGCCTGCGGCCAAGGAGGAGGCTGCCGCCGCCGCTGGGGACGAAGCGGGCAAGGTGCGTTTCTGTCCCCTTATGCCCTCCTTTTGTGCGGAAGTACCAGACCTGGAGTATACCCCTGTAGCATGTGTATGGAGTCTATTGGCTTTGCGTGTGTACTACATAGTGCAGTATGTGATGACGCCGCTGCTGCTGGGGACGAAGGGCGTGCCCGTCCTTGTGCGCTGATTCCTTTTTTGCAAAACTTACCATACCCACATACCTCCAATTTGTGCTTCGAAGTACCATGTGTATGAATAGCTTGTATCTATACGTACATGAAGTACTATATCCGCGCCCAAACAAGGAGACGGCCGCTGCTGTGGCAAGGTGCGTCCCTGCCGGCATGCATACTGCATCCAAGTACTATGTAGTATGTCTACAGTGGCCATCGAAACGTTTGCCCACATAGTTATGAAGTATATGCCTCCCCCCCCTCCCCCCCTCCTCCCCCCCCTCGCTCCACGCAGCCCAAGCCCGTGAAGATGACCAAGCTGCAGAAGAAGCTGGCGGAGGCCGCCAAGGCGCGCGCGGCCGCCGACGCGGCGGCGGGCGTAACTGCCGTAACTGCCACACCTGCAGCAGCAGCAGGAGCAGCAGCAGCAGGAGCAGCAGCAGCAGGAGCAGCAGCGGCAGCGCCAGATGCGGCGAGTGTGCAGGCGGCGGCTGCCGCAGCGGAGCCGCCGCTGCCACCCGGGCCGACGGAGGAGGAGCTGGCGGCGGTTGCGGCGGCAAAGGAGGAGAAGCGGGTACGGTGAAAGCCACATTTGTACAATATCGTGCTGGTTACAAGTGTACTTCGAAGTATACATTTGCCATAGGTGTATATGCATGTACTTCTACTACTTGAAGTATACTTCGAAGTACCCACAGAGGAGGAGCTGGCGGCGGTCGCGGCGGCAAAGGAGGAGAAGCGGGTACGCGGCATGCCACATTTGTACAATACCGCTTCAGTTACAAGTGCATATTTCTGCCGTATACACATGTACTTGAGAAGTATACACGTGCATGAAGTATACGGGCAACTCCTTCTGTACTTGGCGCGGTGTGCGGAGGAGGGGCTGCTGCAATTGCGGCCGCTGAGCAGGAGACTTATATGCGGCATACGTCAAGTATGATGCACTGTATAGCATACTTCAGAAGTACTTCAAAGCATGTACACTTGTGCAGCAGGTATATGCATACCACATGTGCACATGGTGCGCGTGGTTGGAATGCACGCCCATGCCAGGGGTGTGCACACAGCAAGTGCGCATTTAGTGTGAATAATGTACCTCGGTATGATGTATGCACACATAAGCTGGTACTTTTATTTATCTCCGCTTAGGGCGCGGAGAGCCCTTCGCATACGGTGCGCGTGACCAGAAAAAGGGATCAGACAGGTAGCGAAAAAGCTGGCAATGCTCAGCACTGTGCGTACTCTAAGGGAAGCCTGGCATGCTGCCAGAGCACTAGTCTAATGGATGACAGCCCCATGTCCCGGGGGACCTGCACTGGTACACAACATGGTGTGCCGAGAGCTGCCTACGGAGGCGGGGCTGGCTGTGCGCATGCCTGCAAAGCAGGGTGGAGCGGGTTTTGCTCTACCGGCATCGCACCCTTACATGCCCTCTTGTGACCACTTCAACAACTATAAAATGCCACAAACGTAAACCCCCCCACACCTGGGGCTGCCATTATCCTACCCTTTGCAGAAGAAATAGCAGCTGGAAAAGGAGCGGCTGGAGCGATGGCGGCGCGCGATGACAGCAATGGCGGCGCGGATGATGAGCTGTAGTATTTTTTAGGAGCCACTCACACAACTATAAAAGGCCATAATAACATGCACTAACCCCCCACCTGGGGCTGCCAAAATTTTATCCTGCGCAGGAGAAAAAGCGGCTGGAAAAGCAGCGGCTGGAGCGACGGCGGCGCACGACGACAGCGCCGCCGCCGCGGATGATGAGCTGTAGTATTTTTTAGGAGCCACTCACACAACTACAAAAGGCCATAATAACGTGCACACACACCCACCTACGCTGCCACCATTTTATCTTGTGCAGGAGAAAAAGCGGCTGGAAAAGGAGCGGCTGGAGCGCATGGCGGCGCGCGACGACAGCGACGGCGGCGCGGACGCAGCGGCCGGCGTTGATGATGATGAGCTGTACTATGGGAGCGACCATGATGAGCGGGCCAAGGGGCCCAAGGAGACGGCGGAGGAGGAGCTGGACAGGACCGTCGCTGAAGTTGAGGTGCGTAGCTGGGCGTGTTTTGCACGGCGTATACATAAATACCAATGCTCCATGCGTTTTTTAGTGCTGTGTAAAGACGCGGCGGCCGGTGTTGACGATGATGATGAGCTGTACTATGGGAGCGATCACGACGAGCGGAGCAAGGGGCCCAAGCAGACGGCAAAGGAGCAGCTGGAGAGAACTGTCGCGGAAGTTGAGGTTGGTAGTTGGGATCTTGCTGTACACGGCGCATGTCTATAAGTACGCACACATACTTGAAGAAGCATAAAGTACCACATGCTGCAAGTTGCGTTTTAATTTGCTGTCACTGTTGTGGATGGCAGTATTGTGGCCATGGCTGTGACAAGCGGGCCAAGGGGCCCAAGGAGATGGCGGATTAGGAGCCGGAGAGAACTGTTGCACACGCACGCATGTGTACAAGTATGCACACATGTAAATGTTGCACACGCACGCATGTGCACACATGTAAAGCGCCACATGATACAAGTATGCTTTGCCGGCATTTTTATGGCCATGACTGTGATGAGCGAGCCAAGGGGCCCAAGGAGACGGCGGAGGTGGAGCTGGAGAGGGCTGTCGCGGAGGTTGAGGTTTGTACTTTATTTATTTGCACTTGTGGCATGCAAGAGCCCATGCCATGTATGCCAGCACGGCCACTGGGTGCCATGGCACTTGGCAAATGCATGGCAAAGTATGTGTATGAACAAAAAGGTTTGTAGTTGGGTGCCTGCTGTACACGGCGTACATAATTAGCACATAATGCGTACCTGGTAGTATGTGCGGACCTCATAACTCCAACTTGCACCTTGAAGTTCGCTGCTCACGAATCATCGTGCATCTCTATGCCGCGGGCTTTCCCCCACGCTGTGTCAGTAGTTGTTGCCGCAGTGGTCTCTGAAGTGTGGTCTACTTGTCTGTATGTATGCCACTGCTACAATTGAGCCACATTACCATTGCTTAACCAATTACAACTGCTTAACCAAAAACAGCAACAAACATGAACAACCGATAATTGGAAATTAGACAACGACTACGTAGTACAAACGGTGGTGCTCCCGCGGCCCGCATGCGCGGGAGTGCACCAACCTAGCGACTTGTCCGCTCCACAGAAGCAGCCTGCATAGTGCCACATGGAATGCCTACAACTTGCCCACAGAAATACTCCTCCTCCACTCTCCTTGCTGTGCGTGCATGATCGCATAGTGCCACATGGAATGCCTACAATTTACCTGCTAGTATGTGGATGCTCCTCCTCCACTCCTTGCTGTGCGTGCAGGAGCGCACTGGCAAGAAGGTCAGCGCGCGCCAACGCAAGAAGCTGGCCGGCGACATTGAGACGCGGCGGCGTGCCGAGGCCAGCGAGAGAGCGGAGGAGGCGGCGCACAGGCGAGTTGCACACTTGATTTCTCTTGCCCTTGCATATATGATGAGACGCAGTCCCGAAGTACTATACTTGTTCTGCATAAATGGTGTCAGGTTTTGGGTCGGGTGAGAGGAGTTGCTGGTGCTGCTCGCCGCAGCGCCGCCGCCCTGCCCCAGCGTGCGAAATGGGTTGCTGCAGCATCCCTGGCGTGGGCACCGTGGTATACATACTACGTGGTGTATAAGCTTCAAAGTATACTTGGAGAACATGATATGTACACTGCTTGTGGCGTACCATGTCTGCTGGCAGCCCAGGCAGACCACGAGGTGTGCTGTAGACGCAGCTAACAGGCAGTCCACTTCCCCACAACCTATGCGGTGCGCATCAGAGCTTGTACCGGTGGTATAGTATAAATATACATATATAGGTGCATTCATAGCACTGGTTAGCCGTGGCGCGCCGCGCCTTTTCATATTGTTGCTTGCTGCTGAGCAGGGAGGGCGCCGAATTTGCGCGCAGAAGGATTGGACGCCCCAACCGTGTACAAGAAGTGCTTCGTGCTGTGGCAGTATCTCACAGGGATTGACCTGGAAGCGCGCGCAATTAAAGTCGCAATTAAAACAAATCGAAGTCAGAACGGGCCCACTGACAGCGCTGGCCACCCACACCTTTTTTGGGGGGGGTTGCTGCTGAGCAGGGAGGGCGGCCAGTTTGCGTGCAGCCACATTTTTTTATGCCCCAACCGTGTACAAATAGTGCTCCATACTGCTAGGGGGGTTCGTGTTCCCCAAAGTCAAAATGGGTGCACTGACAGTGCTGGCCACATTGTGTTCGCTTGCTCCCGAGCAGGGAGGGCGCCCAGTTTGCGTGCAGCCAGAGCGCCATCAACGACAGCGACCCGACGTGGCAGAACTCCCTGGACGTGACCATTCCGCAGTTCACCATCTCCGCCATGGAGAAGACGCTCTTCAAGGACTCGTCGCTGCAGGTGGGTGAGGCTCCCGCACACGTGCTCAGCAGTGGAGCCTTGCTTGTGCCCGCGATGCGCGCGTGCTCAGCAGTTGAGCCTTACTTGTGGCTCGAGTTGCGCATGCTCAGCAGCTGAGCCTTACTTGTGCGCGCGCGATGCGCGTGCTCAGCAGTCGAACCTTACTTGTGCGCGCGCGATACGCGTGATGCGTGCGGCGAAAGCGTGCACATGAGCGGTTGTGGCTGACGCAGCACGGCAAGCGCAGCATGCAAAAGTTGGGCTTGGCAATGCTGTCAAGTGAGCAAGTGACGCGCCACATATAACACATACACATACCGCTTTTGCCTAGGCTTGGGCATCGCGTGCATATCGGTGCACGGAAGTGGCTTTACGCTTCAGCTGGGAACTGTCAGGCATTGCGTCCACCTAGCCAGGGACGAGACTCCTGGCGGCTCGTGCTGAGCATGTGCAAGCTGTTGCTGAGCACTGAGTGTGGGTGACTCTCCGCTTCGGCGGTGCTGAGCATGACTGTGGAGGTGATGTTCCTTAGGTGGTGTTTTGCCATGCTCGTACCATGCGCATGATGAGCACTGTAGTGGGTGACTCTTCATGGGTCGCGGTTTTCCACTGGGTGCGGTGCATGTCAGTGTATGAGACAGAGTCATGTTAGCCCGTGCTGAGCACATGCACTACCGCTGAGCACATGCACTGCTGCTGAGCACGCGCATGCTGCTGCTGAGCACGCGCATGCTGCTGCTGAGCACTGCTGCCGAGCGCCGGCGTTGCTGCTGCCACTGCCACTGGGTGGCACACTGCTCCTGCACAAAATGCCAACCACCTGTTCAGACTCCCCCCTCACACCCGCCAAGCGCGCCACCCCCTTGCCACACACATACTTTAACTTCAACTTGTACTAACACACACTCCCCCCCCCCTCCCCCCCTCCCCCTCCCCCATTGCCCCCCTGAAGATTGTGCACGGCCGCAAGTACGGCCTGGTGGGCCCCAACGGCGCGGGCAAGTCAACGCTGCTGAAGATGATCGCGGCACAGGAGCTCCGCATACCACCGCGAGTGGACTGCCTGTATGTGGAGCAGGAGGTGGTGGCGGATGAAACCCCCGCAGTTCAGGCGGTTATGAAGGCGGACAAGGAGCGGTGGACGCTGCTGCAGGAGGAGAGGTGAGAGTTGAAGTTGACATGTAGTGTTGGAGTACATATGCATACTGCAAGTAGTATTATGCAGTTGGTGGCGGACTAGATGCCCGCGGTTCAGGCGGTCATGAAGGCGGACGCTGCTGCAGTGGGAGAGGTGAGAATTGAAGTTGAACCTCACACGCTACTTGAGCGCACACGCGCTCTCCCCTCCCCTCCCGCTCAGGCCGCCGCACCTGCACAACTGCCACTGCTACTGCCGCTGCATGCACCACAGCCACAGCCGCCGCTGTAACTGCCGGTGTAACTGCCCCTGTAACTGCCACCGCATGCGCCACTGCAACTGCCGCTGTAACCGCCACTGTACCTGCCGGCGTAACTGCCACTGCTGCTGCCACTGCAAACCCCACTGCAACCGCCGTCGCCGTAACCGCCGCTGTAACTGCCACTGTACCTGCCGCCGCTGCTGCGCGCACACAACGGAGCCTGTAGTGCGCCCTGCGCAGCGCGCCTGACGATGACACTTAAGCAGTGCCACTGCACCCGCCGCCACTGTAACTGACGCTGTAACTGCCGCCGCTGCTGCGCGCGCACACAACTGGAGCCTGGAGCGCGCCCTGCGCAGCGCGCCGGACGCAGCACGCCGGACGCAGCGCGCCCGACGACGCCACCCTTGACCAGCGCCATTGTGTAACTGTCCAGTAACTGTCCATGTAACTGACGCTGTGACTGCCGTCGCTGCTGCGTGCGCACATCAGGAGCCTGGAGCGCGCCCTGCGCAGCGCGCCTGACGATGACGCCCTCAACCAGCGCCTGCTGGACGTGCACCAGAAGCTGGCGGAGCTGGGAGCGGACGTCGCGGAGTCGCGCGCGCGCCGCATTCTGCACGGCCTCGGCTTTGACGAGGACATGCAGGTACATATACAGCCACAGCTTGCTCAAGTATGATATTGCTGTTTTCCTGAGAGCAGGGAGTGATAGTGCCTGTGTTGAAGTTTCCGGGTGGCGCTGAAGTAGGTTGGTTGAGTCGCGGAGTGCGCGCAAGTGCTGCATTTTGCACGGCGTCGGCTTTGGCGAGGACGTGCAGGTACATCTGTACACACACTTCTAAAGTATGCCACAACTTTATCAAGTACATCAAGTATGATTCAGGTGTTTATCTGAGTTTTTTTTTTTTGCGTGCTGGCATTGAAGTTGCTGGGTGGCGTTGAAGTAGGTTTACGGCGCTGGGGGCGGACATGGGCGAGACACGTGTGCGCCGCATCCTGCACGGTCTCGCATTGTCGCTGGTGTTGAAGTAGGCGGGTGGTGTTGAAGTAGGTTGACGGAGCTGGGGGGTGGACGTGGTTGAGTCATGCGTGCGCCACATCCTTCACGGCCTCGGCTTTGATGAATGCATGCAGGTACAAACTGACACCTGTTGATGTACTGCAGTAAGGGATGAGTCAGAGTGTATAATTTCGCATTGTATGCCATATAACCGCATATAAATGCGCCGTGTAACGTATACCCCGGCACAGATGAGCGTATTTAGACGGCAAACACGCCGTATATCGCATTTTTTGGGCGCAGAAATACGCCGTATTTTGCACAACGTATATAATACGTCATACGCTGTGACCCATCACTAACTGTAGTACCGGTAGTACATGCTGCACTTGCAAACTTTGGGCAATGAGTGCTGCGGACGGAGACCTGGTGTGTGGCTTGCTCAAATTCGCAGCTGCACGCGCATGGCACATGTGCACAAGTACTTGTAGAAGCATATAGGAGTGTATGAGTGTCGCGGTGCGTCTGCACCTCTGAGCACGTTGCCACAACAACCATGCATCTTTCCTACTTCAAACTTGAAGTTCAAAGTGCTTGGTACGAAGTTGTGAGATTGATGAATGTACTGTTGCTGTGCTGCTGCGCACATGACGTATGTGCATACACTGTATTTATATGAGTTTCATGTGCTGCCAGTGCACCTTGCGCTGCACGTTCTCACAACACTGCTCACTATCTTACTTGTAGCTACTATGACCTCTTGAAACTGACAAGCTGTTGACGCACTGACAAGGTTTGCCACAAGACAAAGTGTTGGCGCACTGCTGCCCGCAGGTCAAGCCCACCAAGCAGTGTGTGAGTGACACAAAGCCTCTACACTTTTGAGCAAAAATCGTGCATTTTCCTACTTTCAGGTACGTCAAGGTACTTGGTACTTTAAAAGTACAAACTTTTAAAATTTACAAACGGACTAAGACTAATTTACCAACGGACCGTTGGCGCGCTGCTACCCGCAGGTCAAGCCCACCAAGCACTTCAGCGGCGGGTGGCGCATGCGCATCTCGCTGGCGCGCGCGCTGTTCATGGAGCCGACGCTGCTCATGCTCGACGAGCCCACCAACCACCTGGACCTCAACGCCGTCATCTGGCTTGACGACTACCTCCAGGTGCGCGCTTCGGGGTATAGCTTGCTTACGCTACAGAGTACCGGTATACCATACTATATGGTGTACTTTATATATCTACCGCATGAGGTGCTGACAGCAAAGTATGCCGCACATGCTTGGCTTGTATGCCGCTCATGCTCGGCGAGCACACCAACCACCTGCACCTCAACGCCGTCATCTGGCTTGATGACTACCTGCAGGTGCGCGCTTCAGTATTATTTGCTCATACTGCTTACACTTCTATATACTACTACTAGAAGTACTTCTAGATATCGATTTCTGACGTACTTTGAGGTATACTTTTACCTCATGAGATGCTTAGAACAAAGTTTTGCCGCTCATGCTCGACGAGCCCACCAGGACCTCAACGCCGTCATCTGGCTTGGTGACTACCGCCAGGTGCGGGCTTCATCGTGTTACCCTCTGAAGTATTTCTGAAGTACTTCGGAAGTATACTTTTACCGCCCGACACACTTGCACCAAAGTACTGCCGCTCACACCCAGCAAGCCCACCAACCACCTGGACCTCAACGCCTGTCATATCGCTCAGTGACTGCCTGCAGGTGCGCGCTTCCGCATTCATCTTGCTTATGCTGCATAATGCTTGTACCGCATGACACGCTTACAACAATGTGCTGCTGCTGTTGCTTGACGAGGATGTATATGCCATAATCTGGCTCGAAGACTAGTTTATACCAGTACTCGAGGTGCATATACACATGGTGTATATATGCTTTATGGCTGCCTGCAGGTGCGCGCATGAGACCCTTACAAATCGAGCCTAACACCGCTGCAAGTAATCTGTGAATCGCATGTACCTCAACGATGTGATCTGGCGTGGCAACTACCTGCAGGCAGGCACCAAGATTGGTGACCATGACCACATGAGGCCCGCACAACCATGTTTTATTATATATATATACGGTATATATGTATATTGCTGCGCGTGCCCACGAAGTACATTTAGAAGCATTAAACTTTTGAAATGTGTTTTGAACTTAAGGTGTACTGTAGTATACACTGTACCACTTCCGAAGTACTACTAGCAGGAGTAGCGTACTTGAAGTACATACACAGGTACAGCGCCCTCGTGATTTAGTGCGCGGTAGTACCACCCCCCTAGCACTCCCCACCAAAGCAAGACCCGCACTAAACCAAAGAGGCATTGCGTATTGCGTACTTCGAAGTACTACAGTAGTATGTAGGACCATGTGGTCGCTGACAGGTCCTGGACACCGCACCAAACCGCATACCGCAATTAAATCAAAGCGCATCAACATCACGCGTGCACTGTAAACTACCGTAGTACACTGATTGCTATATCTGACGGGCAAAGGGCGTGCCGCTGTCGGTCTGCGCGGACGAGTTGGCAGGCCACTCAGCTCGTGTGGCGTAGGGCGCTGCCCTGCTGGCCACATAAGCTCGAGGCATGCACCACGGTTTCCCCCTCAGCTCCCAATCACTCGCTGGCAGGTGCACGTACGCGTGCCGCTTCGATCGCTTGTCAACAAGTCCAACTTGAATTAATACTGTGAGGAATATGTGTCGGGCAGGCAAAAGGGGCGTGTGAGCATGTCATCAGTTGGAGGTGCGCGCATGCCACAGCGGACAACGTACCGCTCTGCCGCAGGATGCAGCTCCAAGAGTACGTGTCGCTCTCGGTCTCCGCGCAGTTTGTCGGTAGGCACCTGCTCGTCCACCTGCAAACAGCAGGGCAGGGAGCGGTAGTTGCATGCATGGTGCAGGGTGAACTGGAGCATTTAGCGTGTGAGCTCCACGCACGTTTCTGTCTGGCCCCGTGACATATTCAGTCACATTCAGCTGTCATGGGACCGGGCGGAAACGCACTTGGAGGTCATACTCGACGTGTCTGAGTTCGCGCTGCACCATGCATGTAAATGCCGCTCCCTCGTTTGCAGCTGGAGGAGCAGGTACCTGCTGGCAAGCTGCGCGAACAGCAAGAGCCACAGTCACTTTCGGAGCTTGCTCCTGTGCCGGAACAGTATGTTGTCCGCTACACCGGTGGCGTACATGCACTTCCGCCGCCGGCATGCTCGCACACACTTTTGCCTGCCCCCCAACGGTGCGAAAGTGGGAGTAGTTGAGGCGGAGCGTGCACATGCACCTGCCAGTGAGTGACTGACATGCCGTGAGGTATACCGTGGTGACTGCTGTGGGAGCTTGTGTGTGCCGGGGAGGCAGCGTCTCTCACACATCGACTCGTGCCCATCGCATGTGTCATAAATACTTCAGAACTACTTCCGAAGTACTTCAAGTATATTCTTCGAAGTACAAGAGGCAAAAATACCGCTTGATGTAAATAGGTACCCCACACCAGTAAACAAACTATGATGCCCGGTTTCTTTGCTTTGCGCCGCTGCCTGCTGGCATTGCAGCGGTGGAAGAAGACTCTGCTGGTGGTGAGCCACGACCAGGACTTCCTCAACAGCGTGTGCGAGGAAATTCTCGCGCTCGAGGACCAGAAAATTCAGCAGTACAGGGGAAATTTCGACACCTACAAGGAGATGGAGGCCACGCGCAGGGTGCAGGTGCGCGCGCGCATACGTTACTTCCCTTGCTGTAGATACTTCGAAGTATATATGAACTTCGAGTACTTCGTAGAATACTTCACCAGTGTATCCGCGCCTGAGCGCGACACAATGGCAGTGCAGGGGGAAGTTTGACACCTACAGGGAGATATGGGCCACGCGTAGGGCGCACGTGCTTGTGCGCACATACTTCCATTATTAGAAGTGTAATTCCTGCAGCAACAATGGGGCAATCCTGGTGGAGGGCGGTACAGGGGCAACTTCAACACCCACAAGGAAATGGGGCCACATGCAGGCTGCAGATGGGTGCCCACGTAGTTGCGCTGAGCATGGTTTTGCTGCACCTTGCACGCCGCTGCTGCTGCCACCCATGCCACCGCCACTATCAACGCCCGCCACTCGCGCCACCACCGCCATAACCGCTGCCGCCATGGTGCCGCCGCTGCCGCAACGCCGCTGCCTGTCTCACCACTACTGCCACTGGCACCGCCGCCACTGTGCTACTCCCGCCCGCCACCACCACCGCCCACACGACTGCTGCCACCACCGTCACCACCACTGCCACCACTACCACCGCCACCACAATGCCACCATCGGCACCACCACCACCACGACTGCCGCCGCCACCACCCTCGCCACCACCACCAATACCCTGTCACCACCATTGCCACTACCGCCACCACCACTGTGCCACCACCGTGCCACCACCATCGCGCTCCCACCGCCGCCGCCACCAACATCACCGCCACCACCACCACCACCGCCACCACCACCGCCACCACCGCCACCATCACCGCCGGCCCGCAACAGGCCGTCAAGGAGTGGGAGAAGCAGCAGAAGCGCATCGCGGCGCTCAAGCGCAGCGGCGCGTCCAAGGGAAAGGCGGAGGACACGGTCAAAAAGGCGCGTTCCCGGGAACCGGGCGCGGGCAAGAAGAAGAAGAACGACGCCATTGCCGCGGGGCAGGAGGCAGCGGAGGAGACGACGCTCGCCAAGCGGCCGCGCGAGTACACGGTGACGCTGCACTTCCACCCGGTTTCGCGCCTGACGCCGCCTATTATCGAGGTCAAGGATGTCGCCTTCCGGTGCGTGGCAACTTTTATATACTTCTTCTGAAGTATGAAGTGTAAACATGATAGCTTAATGTACGTGTGCATACATAGTTTAGTCGAGGTATCTGATTGAAATATTACGTGCGAGTTCAAGTGGCGCTCCACTTCCACCCCGTGTCGCGGCTGGCGCCGCCTATTGTTGAGGTCAAGGACGTGGCATTCCGGTGGGTGGCACTCTTTATGCACCTGTCCTATGAAGTGTAATCATGCTAGGTACTGCGTAGCAAAATGCACATGCACACACGTGGCACTTGCACACATGTGAAATTGTCGTGCGACACCGTGCTTGGGATGCGGTACCACTGAGTTGTGATGATGCTGCACCTGCACCAGCTTGAACACATGGCACCGCTGCCGCTGCCGCCGCGCCTAGCAACCCGCGACGAACAGTGTGCAACTGCCACCATGCTACGTGGGTGCAAGGATGACCCATGTAAATGCTCCTCTTTTTTTCAGCTCTCAAGGTACCTTTGAGACATAAAAGTCGTCATCGTTTTGCACCACCTCTGCATTGTTACAATGACCTTTGCACACGATGGTATTATGTTGTCATATATGTGGAAGTGTCTGCTTGGGGTTCCCTCTGCCACTAAGTCTGCACCCGTCAGTGTGGACGACATAATGTTTACCATGGTGCTTCAGAAGTACAATACCGGTACTTTCTAAACTTTATGCCACAACTTTATTGCAATTGTGACCAATACTTGAGGTGTACTTCCGAAGTATATCACCGGTACAAATACCAGTGCATATCAGGTAGCTTGCAGACCTATCAAAGCGCCATCCCTGGAGCTTTGTGCTTCCACCTCTGTTTGGTTGTGATGTTTTCATGCGTGAGGGACAGCAACTCTGCGCCCCATACTTGTCAAGGATATATTTCGGAAGTATGTACGGTAGTACAACCGTGGCCAATACACATGTTATCTAAGTGGATAGATCACGCCACAGGCTTCGGCCTGGCTTTCTGCCCCAGCCACGGGAGTACCTGGGCTCAGTCACCTTTTTGGTTTCTTTCACAT
>JAULBY010043165.1:0-13067 GCA_032358315.1 Ophiocytium majus
GTCTGATTTCCTGGTCACACGCACCGTGTGCAAAGGGCTTTCCGCGCCCTAAGCGGAGTTTAATAAGAGTACATGCTTTTAGTGAACTCCGCTTGAAGCGCGGAAAGCCCTGTGCACTTGGTGGGCGCGATTATGCGTACACACCGCCATAGGATATACCGCCGTCTGGAGTCCCTACCTCATACCTGCCACGAACGGATTGGAAAACCCAATAGGCACCTTGCCACTGCCACTGATCACTAATATGCCAACCGAGAGCAGCATTTACCGCATGTAGGGTTCTCAGCCTCTGCTACTGTGTTGGGAGTGCTGCAAATCCCGCTTGTAGAGTTATCACTGTCCAGCTACTGCCAGGGGATGCAGGGGGTGACCCGTCCGTTGGAGTGCGGTACGCCCTTTACTGTCACAAGGCGCACAGCAAAGCTGGTGATAATGGTATGGCATTGCAGGGCCAGTGTGGCACCGCAGGCCGCAGCAGCACCAGCAGCACACGGTGGCACCAGCTACTCCAGCTACCAGTGCTCAGGTATCTGGGCGGTGGCGCGCTGACAATGGCGCTGCTGAGCACGCACGGGCATGCATTGCAAGGATGCTTCAGAGTACCCGACCAACAAGGCTTGCTTGGGTGCACCTGTGCAGTACATCCAGCTCCAAGAGAGAGCCCACTAACATGACCCGGCCACCCCATGAGGAGGTGGTGAGTGAACCCATTGCACTATGGTGGGGGCAGCACCGGACCAGCTGCGTAGCAGGGCCGCTGCGTAGCAGGGCCGCTGCGTGTCGGTCCTCTATTGCTACCCCTGCTGCACCTGCTGCAGTTCGCGGCGTCTGCTCAGCGACTGCTGCGCCTTCTTGCTGCTGCTGGTCCCCGCAAAGCGCTCTCCTGCGCATGCCTGGCCAGCTGGTGATGATGGGTCTGCCAGTGCCGGTGCTGTGAAAAGAGCTGCTGGTGGCGCTGCCGCCATCATTCACAAAGTTGCTACTCCCTGGCGCTGCTCCTTGCCCGCCGCCTGTGCTGGTGTGCGGAGGTGCCCGCGCGGTGCGCTGTTTTCCACTGGCTGTGGCTGCAGATGTCGCCGTCAAACTTGCTAAGTCCAAACTGTGCCGTACACTGCACTTCTGCCCAGCTGGCTGCAGCACAATGCACACATGTTTTAACCAGTTCAAGTTAAGCACTATCGCATGCAGCACCACTCGCTCTGCGCCACCATGCATGCAGCAGCGTACACCAAGAACAGATGAAAGAACTGCACCAGGCACAAAGGTCATGGATAAATGCATTCACCCAACACAAGAGAGCGGGGGAGGGGCGGGGTGCCGTGCCGGAAACTCTGACAGAAAAAGCGACTTGGCGCTGCCACCAGGGGTTGATAGGCAGGAACAGCCCTGCTGCCAGACTAGCGGCGTGGGCAGCCGCAGGGGCAGCCCAGCTGGTGCAGCAGGCGCCTGATGCGCGGGCGCCCGCCGCACACAGTTGCACAGAGCTCGGGGGTCCACTCCCCCCAGGCGCACCCCCCCCTTGACCGCCCACACCAGCGTGTCAACCGGCACATGCTCTGCGAACTCATGCAGGTTGTCGGGCCAGGGGGCGCCCTGTTCCCGCAGCCATTGGGCCATGGCGCATGTGGGGAACTTCATGGCACGCGCCAACATTTTGGCCATGCCACCCGCGCTCCAGTCGGCGCCCCCACGGCTGCGCACCCACTGCAGCTGCAGCGGCACCGCGCACTTGCCGGCCAGCGTCCAGTCACACGTGCCTGCCCCACTCACGCGCCAGCCCCGCCCCACTAGCCACTTGAGCGCATGTAGCTGCCCTGAGTAAGCAGCTGCAGTTGGTGCACGCCAATTGCGTACACAAGGCTGCGAAGCAAACCACTGCAGCACGTGCATGTGGCCGCCGGCTGCAGCAGCCTCCACTGGCTGCCTCAGGTGCTTGCGCCCATCCTCGCGCGTGTCATGCAGGTCAGATATAACACGGGCATAGGCTGGGCTGCACAGATCTTCACGTGATGGGTTGACAAGGGTCCCAAAAGCAGCTGCCCCCCCTCAGCATCCATCAGGAACTGAAGGGTGCTCAGGTGGCCGCACCGCGCAGCATGCCAGCACAGGCCGGTGCAGTACCACACCGGCCAGTCGCTGTTTGGTGTGTGCAGCAACTGCTGTGACAGCCAAACAAACGCAGCCCTGTCCCCCCCACCTAAAGCAAGCTGAACACCAACGCTTACCCACTGTTGTGGCAGGATGCTCTCAGGCTGCAGCAGACACTGCTGGGGCCGCAGCATCAGCGCTAGGTTGCCTGTCCGCGCAGCCCCATTTAGGACACTCATGCGCACTCGCATGCCCAGCTGCTGCATGCGCTGGACCACCTCCCAGGAGCCGCTGCAACCCGCTGCATAGCGGAACGCACTGCTGTCGAAGGCCACTGGCAGGCTGTCCTGTAAGCCGCATGCAAGCGCCAGCTCCAGCCGCGCCATGGACCGCACCGCAGTAGGCAACCGTGTCGTGCACACCCACCGCAGCCCGTGCTGTACCGCTGTGAACGAGGTGTAGGCGGCACGAAGCATCCTGCTGCCTGACGCCACATACAGCCACTCGCCACGGCCCACAAAGGACAGCATGTGGATCAGCAGGCCGGTGGTGGACAGCACCTCCGCCTGTGCACCCGTGGTCTCCGCGCGGCACCGGCTGTCACGGTGCTGTTCGCCGCGCTGCTGCTCCCGCTGCTGCATCACCCCCTTGACGGTCTCTAACCGCAGCTGCGCCATGGCTAGGGCTGCAAACTGGCACGCGGCACCGCATGTTGAGGTCTCCAACTCCTCCAGCACGTGCGCCACCGCCAGCAGCTCTGCAGCCGTGGCAGGAAGGTCATCCAGGAATGGCGGGCGCAGCAGCAGCAGCAGATGATGACATGTGAGTGTACACAGCCTGGCGCGGTTCGAGGCTGTGCGGGCCGAAGAGGAAGCGGGGACTAAGAAGCGTGTGCCGGAGCGCTTACAGCATCCAAGCACCCCCCCGCCAACAAGTTTCAGGGCTGCTGCTCAATCCGCTGCGCATGCTTTGGATTTGAAGTTGATCAACTCACCGTCCGACTGGGACGCCTTGGAGGGGTCAAAGCCACGTGCGAGCAAGGGCTTGCGCACCACCCTGTCACAGCGCGCCAGGGCCGCCCGCAGCACCCGTTTGCAGTGCGCCTTCGACATACTCTCTCTCTCTCTCCCACGCACTGCACACGCCTGTGAGAGTGCACAGAGCAATTGCAAGTTTGAATTTCCCGCCGTTCGATGCGTGCGTACACAAGGCAACAACGTGGGCAGCATGCGTACGGGTGCCACCAACTGGTTTTTTTAGGACAAACACCATGCTTTCGTCATGCAGAGCCAGGCCTGCGGCTATGTATTCCAGTCCGATTGCAGTGCTGATGTCACTGGCTGTTTTGCAAGTTGTCACAGCTCGCTACAGAGATGGGGACAGGCGTGTGGGGACGCTCATAAAGGGGTGGGTACACCAGCAGCACGCAGCATCCGAAATGGCAAAATCCGCACAAGGCTCATGCGGCCAGCACAAGCGCGCACGCGCGCCACAACACGGTGACACGGGGCCAAGCACCAGCACTTGCACTCCCATGTTTGAAGTGGGTGCCAACCTGCACAGTAGCCATTTCCGAAACAAAAAAGAGCCGTTTTGCTCCGATGCCGCGTCTGTTTAGTGGGTGCCAACTATGTGCGCGCGGCGGCAGAAAGCGGCAGCTGCTGCTGCTCAGCGGCGCCGGCAACACTGCGGTACGTGCCGCATCAGGCATTACATTGCCTCGACTGAGCGCTTCCAGCTTGTGAACTGCAGCCCTGCGCCACTGTGCATGCCAGCGCACACCCACTGCTGAGCATCGCAGCAGTGTGGTGCCGGCGCTGCTGAGCACCGCAATGCCATGCACTCGGCCTCATTTCCCTGCACTGCCTCAGTTCGCAGCCCAGACTTCGACTTTCTGTTTTCCGGCACTGCACAGCACTACCTGCTGAGCAGGGCGATAGTGCGATGGCCACTCGCTGAGCACACGATCACGCCTTGGTTTTGGCCTCCTCTTCCTCTAGCGCCTTGACGAGGTGCTTGATCCTGTGCGAGCGCACAGCAACATGCGAGTGTTGCCCAGTGGGGATGCACACTTCAGTAATAGAGGAAAGAGCGGGCACATGACAAGCACCAGTCACCCGCGACTGCGCCTCACCAACGTCTAGCACGTGCACAGCGACGGCACCAACGGCAGAAGTACTTGAAGTACTTGAGCACTTCTAGAAGTAGCATAAAGTACTCTCACTGTACGATGCTGCAGACAGAAGCTTGCTGCAAGCCCATGTGCAACCGGTTGTCAATTTGACAGGGCTCCATGCAATGCTGCAGCAAAGCCTTCTGCAGGTGCACGTGCGCAACGATGTCATCGTTTTGCAACCAGTGCAACATCTGCGATGGTGGTCACAGCCGCTCACGAAACTCAGGGGTGTCCCGTGGCAGCGCCGGCGCCCGCGTGTTGAGGGAGACCACTGGTAGCCAGGCTATGTGCACTTGCTCCATAACACGCGGTATACATGCATGCACTTCTGAAGTCAACAGTACCATAGGTGTTGGAATATGAAACCCCCGGTTGTGGCCCTGAGTATCGGCCGCCACTCACACAGGGAGGTCCATATACTCTAGTCCAAACCGATGCACATGGTGGGGCTCTGCCAGCAACGCCTCTTTCGCCAGGCGGCTGCCCCCCACGCGCCAAACGCGAAGTGTATACGCTGTGACCCATGACTAGTCACCTGTAGTCTTTTCTTGCTACCAGCGCGCGCAGCTTGTCATCCTCCTCAGACAGCGCCGCCACGCGCCTGCGCCCCCCCCCCCCCCCCCCCCCCCCGCCCCGAAAAAAACCCGTGCACACACCACACCCCCACACAGCGTGCACCACGCCCGCATCGTCGCCGCGCGAGTGCAACCAAAAATGTGCCACAGACCAAGCGCGCTCCACTCACCTGTAGTGTTTTCTTTCGATGAGCGCGCGAAGCATGTCGTTTTCCTCAGACAGCCGCCACACGCGCACGCAGCACCTCCGCATTCCCACCGCCTTTTAAATAAAACGTGCACAAAACCCCCCAAACAGCACGCACCACGCCCGCATCACCGCCGCGCGGGCGCAACAAAACATGTAGTACTTGCAGTACAATGCCACAAACTAAGCGCCGTCCGCTCACCTGTAGTCTTTTCTTTCGACAAGCGCGCGAAGCCTGTCGTTCTCCTCCGATAGGGCCGCCACGCGCGCACGCAGCGCCTCCGCATCCCCGCCGCCCGCCGCCCGTGCCGCCGCCCGCTCCTGCCCCCCGGGCCCGGTAACCGCCTCCAGCTGTGGGGTGGGCGGTGGGGTGGCGATGGCACAGCGCGGAAAGCGGGGTCAGCCACTGCAGCAGACAGTGAACCTCAAGTTGTAGTTGAAGTTGCTTGTCTAGACGCCCCCCCCCCCCAATGGCCACTGGGAAGAGGCCACAGCAGCAGTGTTTTTGCTGCGGTGCATCCTGTTGGTGAGCACTGCCACTGCCACCCACCGCTGCGTCATGTGACCGCAGGACTCGTGCATGAGTCTGTTACTCGAGGGTGGTAGGCGGTGGCGTGCGCAAGGCACGGGGGACGGCAGGTGCACGTGCGCAGTGTGCCAGCCCTGTTCGATCTTTTGCGCGCAATGGGGTGCTTGTTGTACCTGTATACACTGTGTGTCATGTGTAGAGGTAGAGCTCACCTCTGACAGCTGGTCCGCGAGGGCCTGATCGGTGGCGGTGACGGAGAGTAAGAACAGAGCATGGCAGCAGCGGTGCTCAGCACCAGCGGTGGCAGGGGGGGTATGTGCAAGCTGGCCCCGCCGCAGGTCACCCCGTGGCGGGCAGCGTGCATACGACAGAGCACTACTAGTAGATCTGCTGCTACCAAATATTTACTGACGGCATATTTTGCATTGCTGTGCAATGGAGCGTGCTGGGAGCAGGCACATCCACACAGAGTTGGTGTGGTCACCAGAATGGCTGCCCAACATGCCTGCGTCTGTGCACCTGGTTCCTCAACTGGCATCCAAGCCACAGTGGCTTGCATCTGACAATCCGGCGTCACGTGCGTTCTGGTGTGAGCTGCTGCTGCTGCACGTGCTTGCCCCTGCGTAGCCCCCCACTCTCACTCTCACCGCTACTCTGGCCTCCATCTCTGCATACTGGGCCTGGTCCACCATCGCCTGCGCAATGCAGTGAGGGGGAAACACACAACAAAGCGCAGGCAGGCATCAGCCCCACATGGCAGCACCAGCAGGGTGTTGAGCTAGCAGGAGCGCGCCGACAGCATGTGCACATGCCCCAGAGTAGCTCACCGCCATCTCCGACGCTCTCAGAGGGCAGCTTCAGTCTCCCAGCTGGTGTGGTCGGCGACTCTGCATCGGATGACTTGAACTCTGCTGTGCACACCCTCGGGTTGTTCGTTCAATTTTAAACTTTGTCGGCCCAAACACACACGAGTGCCTGCGCCGCCAACGGCGACCGACTCACGCCAGGGCGGGCTAGGAGGCCGGGAGCATCCCTAACCGCTGGGGGGGGGGGCGCGTGGTCTCGTTAGCGCGTCGGTTCCGGCCTGTTTCGCTTGGAGCAACAAAAGGGCGGACAATCGGGCACACCAAAGTGCAAACAAATCGGCCTTGCAGAGCAGCGCGCACGCGCGTGTGTAGTTGACACTGTGCAGTGAAGCGGTGGTGGGACAACCTGGCGGCCGCGCCAACGGCAGCGACGAAGCTCGGCAACCCCAGCCGCACTTCTTCCCCTCCCCTCCTACACCCCCCCCAGCGAATGCGCACGTTTTTGGGGAGGGGGCCAGCTAAGCGGAGCTGGTTGCTGCCTTTCGCCAACTCTAGAGGCAGCCTAGGCGGTGGCGGCAGCAGCGCCGGCGACATCGCTCTCACTCCCCTGGCCCGTGGCAGCAGCGGGCTCAGCGGAGATGCCAAAGCCGGTTTCCAGCTGCTGGAGCCCCCGTATGGCTCCCTTGGACCTGGCGAAACAGGCGGTGCCTGGCTGGCCTGCACGTGCTGCGGCCGGCGGCTGCCTCGGGCGGTGGCGGCACATGTGTCGGAGCTGCTAAGCTTCGCGGCCTGGCACATTGTGGGCATACCCTCCGCCATCCAGCTGCCCTTCTTATGGTGAGGCAGCCGTGCCGCCGCTCCACCCAATGCTTGCTTCGCAGTTCCAATGCATTTTGTTTTTTTGCACACCAAGTTGTGTGACGAAAGCCTGGCACTCGTGCGCTTGAAGTTGGGGCGCCTGGGCACCAGCACCCAGGCAGCCCTGCGCCAACACCGTCAACGCTGTCTCCTAAACCCATTGCTCACACGCCGACAGCGAGAAGCAGCACAAGCGGCCAGAACCCGCACCTTCTGCGAAACCTCGTTTCTGCACAGCAATGGCTGCCCCTCGCGACTCCTTCGTGCCTCACCAGCAACATCGCAGCTGCCGCACCGACAACCACTCGCGCCCCCCCCCCTGCCCACCCGCCCTGCACCCACCAACCCCTGCAACACCCACCACGCCCCCCACACAACCCCCACCTGAACCCTGCCTGCCCCCCCCCCGCGCTTCCTCACCCGCAGGTACGTGTTCTGGCAGCACGTCTGCAGCGCGGGCACGGTGGTTGCGGCGGAGCCCTTGGCAGCGGCGGTCGGTGCCGACCCCGCAACCGCCGCCTCTGCGCTGGCGCCGCCACCAGCCCTCTTCGCACGGCGCGCACTGACCCTGTGGCTGGCGTGGGCGGCCGCGGCGGCGTACTATAGGCGCGTGGTGCAGCTCTCCTCGCCTGCGGGGGTGGGAGCCATATTGCGGCACCTGGAGCTGTTTGCGGCGGCGGGGCTGTGCGTGACGCTCGCGGCGAACCTGTGCACGATGCTGCACACGCCCGCCGCGCCGCTGTTCGACGTCGGGTTCGCGCTTATACCCGCGCAGGTGCGTGAGCGCGGCATCCACCGCTAGTAAAACAATCATGAAGTTGAAGTTTGTTTTTGGTGTGCACACACCATGCTGCATACGCCCGCCACGCCGCTGTTCGACGTCGGGTTCGCGCTCACACCCGTGCATGTGCGTGAGCGCGGCACACTCTTCTACTTCAACAATCACCAACTTCAAGTCTGTGTATGTACAAGTGTGGGGGGGGTTTCACGTGCGCCTCGCCAACTCTGGCGCTGGGGCCTGCAGTGCACATTGTGCGCACACAGCGCCTGCCAATACTATACACTGTGGTTGAGGCAGGCGGCCTCACACGCCGGTGGCGCCATGTGTACCGTCTTGTGCCGTAATAGGTGCCCGGGGCGGCGTTTGGGTTGGGCCAAAACAAGGGGGGGGGGAGGTTGTTTTGGGAGCGGTGGGAGCGTCACCTGGGGGGGGGGGGGGGGGGGATTTGGGGGTTGGCATGACGATCGCCGACTTGGGGTACCACCACCTAAGCAAACATGGTCAGCACGTGCGGGGCCGTTCTGCCTGCAACCCCCGCAAAAATTTGCATCGAATTTTGAACTTGATTTTTTCTAAAGTTTCACCCGTGAAAAAAAGCGTGCACGCTGATCGATTCAAGCTGAGATCCAAGCTGCATGGTACCACAGAAGCAGCACGCCACAGCCCGGGGGAGGTGCAGTAGTGCCGCCATGAGCTGCAAGGAGCGGGCGGGGTGGATGACGAGCACACCAAAGCTGCTTCCACAAAGCCAGGCAGCGCACCCTTCTAAACCTCTTCGCAGCGAAGCACTGGGCTAGCACCTTGTGTTTGCACCAGCAACATCACCCCCAGCAGCAGGGGGGAGGGGGGCTGCCGCAGCAGCGGCAGCAGACAGCATTGAGGTTGTAGACGGGCCAGACAGCGGTAGCGCAGACGCCGAGGGAGAGCCAGCTCCGCCCCTAGACGCAGTGCAGGCAGCGGTGCAGGCCTTGAGGAGCGCGTGCAGTAACCCACAGGCAAGGGCGCTTGCCGTACACATCGCAGCAGCAGGCAGGAGGGGTGCGGCTGTACGACTTTTGTAGGTGTACAGGCTGCGGCATGCAAAAAAAGGGGGGTACATTGCTTTTGGGATGGCTACATAAAAGCGGGGCAGGCTACGTTGGCAGGCAGCAAAAGAATGTCCCAAAAAGCCGCCCCGGGCAACTATTATGGCACAAGTCAGTACATGCGTCATGGAACTCAAGGCAGTTACACAGTCACTGCAGCACCGCAAAAACAGCCTCCGTGCCCCGTGCAGGAGCAACTGCTCATATTTTTCCACATTGCCCCCCCCAAACACACCTGCATGCTCCTGCACCAGCCGCCACTGCAATCTCGGTCTTTTTGTGCCCCCTGCACAGCGCGCGGCAGCACTGGGCTTCCTCACCCCCTCCCGCGTTTGCCGCTGCTGCCGCCGCTGCTGCTGCCGCCGCCGCTGCTGCTGCTGCTGCTGCTGCTGCTGCTGCTGCGGCCGCCGCCGCCGCCGCTGCTGCTGCCGCCGCTGCTGCTGCTGCTGCTGCCGCCGCCGCTGCTGCTGCTGTGTGGCTGGTGCTGACAGGATGAGGGCTCGCCGTGGCGCGCGGCCAGCGACGTCCTCACGCACGCCATTCCCGCCATACTGGTGGTGCGGACCCTCTTCATGCGCCGCGCCATCAGGTGCGCGGCTGTCCACTGCTCGGGTGTCACATGCCACTGTGTGTATCATTGACGCGCATACCAGTGCCCCAGCTCTGGAAGCATGTGTAGAGGGCGCCATTTATGATGCGGCTCCTGACGGACGCCTGCTGCTGCTGATGCTGCTGTTGCTGGTGGTGGTGGCGCTGGTGGCAGTGGTGGTGATGGTGTTGTACTTCTCTGCCCGCATTTTGCCCGCTGGGCAGGTGCCGGGTGCTGGTCATCATGCGGTAGATGGCGTTGCTGCAGCATGCTGACATGTACGCGCACATCGGCACTCCACGAAGCGAAGGTAGAAGCGTAATTTGTGAAGCGACTGACTAAAGGAACCGCACCTGTTGTTGCTGCTGCTGCTGCTGCTGCTGCTGGCATCGATGCACCGTACCGGCTAAGCAGGTGTCAGGTGCTGGTGAACTGGCTGCGGTGTGTTAGCCTGGCGTACGTGTTTCGCGCGCTCACCATTGCGCTCACCAGCCTGCCGGGGCCCGCACCGCACTGCATGGATGAGGAGGTGCGCCTGTTGTTCAAGTTCTTGAGTGGTTATTGGTACTGCAGCTGTGGAGATGTGACTGCGTTGGCTCGTGCACTGACTAAATAGGCATGGCGCACTACTGGCAAGCTTTTAAGAGATGAATTTTTGGGAATGAGTGCCGACACTGTGGGCGCTGGCACACAGGCACCATGCCGCGCCACGTACTTGTGAGGCAGGTGATGTGACGGCCCCTACGCACTCAGCATTGCGCATGGAAGCTGCTGGTGCTGCCAGCTGTCCTACAATCAGTGCCTGTATTGTGGGAACCCACTGCAAGTAAGTGAAGCCCATGTACCTGGAACCATTTGAGTGCTTGGCTCATATAGTGCGGGTTGCTCTCTACCAGCTTGGAGTGCATACTTACCTAATTCCTGCCGCTAGACACAACACACCGCTGCCTGCGCATGAAACGCGGCGGAGGCACGCCACACCTTGCGCTGGCACCTCGCCAAGGCCACTCAGCGGCAGCAGGCACTGACCATCAACACAGCGGCCTGCAGCTGTAGCGTCACCACCGGCTCCAACACCCCCTGCCGCGCTCCAGTTTGGCAGTGCCACACTGACCAATCACAGCATGTGCCAGCCCAGCGCTGACGTCTGCCCTCCGCTGCTCGTGTGTAACTGCTGCGCCGCCGCTACCCGCCGCCGCAGGGGTACAATCCCCCCACGGGGTGGCACGACATTGCGACGCGCCTGGGGCCCATGGTGGGGGACTACAGTACGTGCGGCGACCTAATATTCTCGGGGCACACGGCGTTCACGACCATGACCGCGCTGTGCCTCGTCAAGGTGCGCCCGGGCGGATACAGCGGCAGTTACAGAGCCGTGCTCAGCAGCAGCCGTGAACACAAGTATTAGAAGAGCAGTGTCACTCCTTGCACTTGTGGGCGTGCAAGAGCTCATGTCATGCATGCCGGTGTACATGAAGCAATGGTGCACCCCCCGTAGGATGTGCACATGCACGAACTCACAACTCTGTGCAGTCAAGAGCAAGAAGTGCTGCAGTAGTAGTAGTACTACCAGTGGTATTTGTAGTGGCTGCGGGGGCAGTGCCCGGCCTGCAGTGTTGCGGAGGCGCGCTGGTCAACACTGCCGAAATGTGCATGTCCAGAGCATAATGCACTTGCATGCCTGCCACTTGGTGTGAGTCCTCCGTGCCGTGCGTCAAGTGACTAGTTGTAACCCTAGAAGTATGCTGCTGAGCCGGCGCGCCTGCAGCAGCCCGCACTGGCCACCTTGTGCGCACCCGCTTCTGTTAAGGGTAGCCATACACGGTTCAAAGTATTTTTGTCGGTACGCGTACATGTAGAACATGTCATGTTGTATGTTAAATACATGCCATGTATGCCAACCATGCGCGCAGACCTTCAAGGGGCGCCGTACACGCTCATGTATGTCATACTGTTCGTTAAAATATGCTCATGTATGCAAAAACCATGCACGCAGACCTTTAAGGGGCGCCGCGGCTACACGGCGGCAAAGGTGCTGGGGACGCTGTACGTGGGCGCCATGGCGACGTTCGCTCTGGCGGGGCGCAAGCACTACAGCGTGGACATTGCCGTGGCGGTGCTGGTGTCGGCGCTCACCTTCTACAGGTAGGTCATACACACCTCAAGAAATGGTACATGCTTCTATAATGTACTTCTGTAGTATAGCGTGATATTACTGTAGGATATTAGGAGTACGCGGTGCTGGTGTCGGCGCTCGCCTTCTACAGGTATGTTATGCTTCAGAAGTACACACTTGAATACATGGTGCACACTTTCCTGTATACTTCAATTTGAAGTACTTGTTGAAGTATATCATACTTCCAAACACTTTTTGAAGTATCTTATACTTCAGAAATACTTTTTGAAGTATACTTAGGAAGTACTACGTACTACTGTAGTATTATACATCGGCACTGACCTTCTACAGGTGCGACGCCAGCAGTGCGCGTGTCGGGCCCGTGTTTGCCCTGCGGAGCTGTGAGCCCAACTACTTGACACACTAGTTTGGTCTTACTAGTCTCCATGTATTTATTAATTAACGCATACATGGTTTAACGGGCGGCGCCAGCAGTGCTCGTGTCAGGGCCGTTTTTGCACTGCGGAGTCGTAAAATCAACTACTTTCTGATTTAGAAACGCAGTGGCCACAGCCGCTGGTGCACCTTGGCACTGCAGAATTGTTTAGAGGCCGAGCGTGATTTACCTGAGGGTGTCCTGCTGCGATAATGCTTCAGGTTGAGGTCAATCACTTGTGAAAAGGGAAGGCTTGTAAGGGGGGACCAACTAGTCTTTCCTTTCCATGTTTAAAAGAGTATATGATTGGCCTCGACCTGCACCGTTATCACAGTGCGTCACCGTCAAATAAACCATGCCCGGCGTCTGTTTTTAAACAATTCTGGAGTACCAAGGTGCACCAGCGGCTGTGGCCTGTGGCCTTTGCGCGCGCGTCAGCAGCAGTGCTCACATCAACATCAAGTGCTGACGGTGGCTCTAGAGGCCCCGGCGCCACCGAGCACGACTGAAGTCTCCCTTTCTTGGCAGCGTTTGGAGCATTCAGCCCACAAAGCGTACCGACCGGCGTGTGCCAGGGGCAGAGGCACTTGGCCGTGACCATGCGTATACTTCGGTTATCTATGAAGTACCATTAGTCCAATAAGTATGTTGCTCATTGCACGTGGTAGACAGAAAACTTGCGCAAATAAGTTTTTGTGTGCCAAATGTCAATATATGTGTATGTGATAGCCAACTTCAAGACGCGCCGGCTGATAATCTCAAAATTGTCAACTTCAACTTGGAAGTGAAGTTACAGCCGATTCCAGCCGACCTTCCGGTTTCCGGCAGGTGCGAAATCGGT
>JAULBY010043176.1:0-13066 GCA_032358315.1 Ophiocytium majus
TTTATTGTTTTATTGTGACGGCGCAATGTCATGGGGGGCGCGACGCGCACGCTCCCTACCACGCAGCGTGTTCGCAATACCCGTCAGCATATGGTGTATGCTGGGTTCTTCGTCGTCTGAATCAGTGTAGCCCACAGTCTCCGTAAGAATGTGGATGCCCGTGTCGACGCTTTCCAAAAATGTACACATGCGCTCGAGCAGGGCGTTGGTCTGCCTCAGAGTGCGGTGCATTTCCATAATATGGGCGGTGGTGGTGCCGACGTCGCTGCGGAGGCTGCCGACGGCGGGCACATCCTCGCCCTGAGGGCCAATAGCACCCGCAATAGCATTCGCAATATCCTGAAGACCGGCCATATCTGTTGGTTGTGACGGTGTCGTGCGCACACCACGCCATTTTTTTTTACTTTAAATTTTAAAGTTTATTTAATTTAAATTTTTAACAGCCGTGTGTTCTGGAACTCATCGCGCAGCTAAGGCGCTGGCGGTCTGCCAAACTTGTACCCTTGATATCTCGGCAAGCTCCAGCGGTTGCGCTTTTTAATACACTGGTGGTGTCTGATCACGCACCGGGCATCGAAAGGATTGGGGTGACGAGTGACACACACTGTGCAGGGGCTCAGAGGGTAAATCCGCTGCAGCGCTTTCGTCTCCCAGTGGTCTTTCAGCAGACGGGCGGTGGCCCAATTATCCGCGTAAAACCGATTCCCGTCCCAGCGTGCTGAACACGCCAGGTACAGACCGCGCTCGCTGTACGTAATGTCTTGGAGGTATATGCGCATGATTGATTGCTACTTTGATATACGGTATACAAATTTTGGGGCGGTCCGTGGGCGCACGTCATTTCTCGCTACACTCTGCCGCGGGGGGGTGGGGACGGGCTGCAGACCGCCGCGGACAGCCGCCAACCGCAGCAAGCCGCCGATCACCACAATCACCACCAAATCACCACTTCAAAAAAAGTGGTGATCGCCCTTTTTCTTCACTCTACCTCCTCTAAGAATTTCTTTCAAAAATCATCGAATAGGGATATCACCAAATCACCACTTTTCTTATGTCAAAGAGTTTCAAAAAATCAAAATAGGGTGAAATGGTGGTTTTTCAGAAAAGGTTCTAGGTGCCCAATTTTGGTGACGACTGGTGATCGCCCCTCAAATCGCGCAATCCCGCCACCCACCCTCGTACCCCGCGCGCGCACGCCGTCGCGTGTGTGTCAATTGTGCATGAAATGGCCGTCACCGCCCCAAAAGTGGTGACGGGACCACGCCCCTCTGACCGGAAATATAATATTTGATCAACTCCATCTGATCGCAGGATGGCCACGACCCTGTATGCCGAGCTGCGGAAATGGAAGATCCCCAATAAGAAGGACCGCGACCCAGCGGATGCGGGGCCGACTCACCTGGGCATGACACACCCCACCCTGGGCAACTGGCGCGTGCCGCCGGAGGAGATGTCGGAGTTCTTCGACGCCATGGACCGCGTCACCGGTCTTTGGTGCCTCACCGAGTACCCCGCCAAGGATGCGCTCGTGCCCATGGTGTTTGACATCGATTTCAACCTGGAGAGTGATATGGACATCGCGCCGATGTGCACCGCCTTCTGCGCCAAGCTGAAGGACGTGCTGTCCGAGAGCACCAACGTTTTTCGCGATGACCGCGCGGCGCCTTCCAAGATGTTCGTGGTGACGAAACCGCAAGGCACGCGCAAGGAGAGCGGCGGTGTCGTGTCTTACAAGTGCGGTTTCAAGGTGTACCTCCCGTACGACCTCGTCACGCAGGAGGACAATGCGTGCGTGGCGATGGAGATGGCCAACCACACCGACGAGTGGCTGTGCGGCGCCGAACCGCTCGACGTAGGCGGTGAGATTGTCGACATGTCCGTGTACAAGGTCCGCAGCATAACCATGATGGGGGCCGTCAAGCCCGAGCAGACCGCGGGCGGCTACGCCATCACCGAGGTGCTCGACACGATGACCATGGAGGTCGATTATCCGCGGCTGGACGACGACGGTAACACGGTCAATCCATTCGAGGACCAGTCGATGGCCAGGAAAGTCCTCAGTCGTCTCCGGCCTCTGGTGGGAGCGGAGCAGTTGAACCAGACAGAGTTCAGCACGCTGCCCGTCGCCAACATCGGGCAGCGCTCCGCGAAGGTGGGGGCGTCTGACGGCACCGGGAGACGGGTGCGCGAGACCACAGTGGTGGACAGGCACGCAGACGAGGAAGCGGCGCACACGTACGAGTTGAGAGTCCTCACCGACCTGTTGGACTGCGTCCCGACCGATTGCGCCGAGAGCACGCCAGAGTGGATGTGGGTGCGCAAGACCATGCAGGCCATGGCGGCGGGCGCGCCAATGTACGCGCGCACCATCGAGCACAGGTTCCACGCTTTCAGCGCGCGGGCGCCGTCCAAGTACGATGAGTGGGGCGGAGCGGAAAAGTGGAAAAACGGAGGCACGTGGGAGGGCGTGCGCGACCCCGCCAAACCGGACGTGGACACCACGCGCCACACCGATGCTGACATATGCTACAGGAATATGAAACCCCTTCTGGACCAGCTGTTGGACAAGGTCATGTACTGGCGCAGCCGGCGCGATACGATGATGAGCATGGAGCTGATCCGCGTGGTGCGCAAACACTTTGACTGCAACCCCGACGACAAGAAAGTGCGCATCCCGGGCAACGTGTTGGGAGCAGTGCACCGCTACATGAAGGCGTACAACGTCATGGTCACAGACGGGAAGACCGAAATGGTAAAGCGCATCTTCGGGCAGCGCGGCAAGCGTATGGTCATGGTCGGTTTCGTGCGACTCGGTAAGGACACGTGGCTCGACAGCCTCGGGTGCATCAAGAAATTTGCCTCCTCCTACCTCGCGAGCGACCACATACCCATCGCGGGCGCCTACACCACAGACCCCAACTACCAGCACTGCCTCGTGGGGGGGAGACATATCGACAGCTCCGGCTTCGGCGTGTTCAACACCTTCTGCGGCTTCGCCATCGACGCTGTCATTTCCCCGGAGGAGGCGAAACAGTTCAAGTACGACCAGGCCGTCGCCGACGCGTTTCTTGACCTGCTCGGCAACCTGTGCAACAAGGAGCAGCCCATCTTCGAGTACGTCCAGAAATGGATTGCGGCGCCCCTGCAGCGGCGCGGCTACCGCACGCGCGCCATGATCATCAACCAGAGCACGCAGAAGGGGGTGGGCAAGGGCTTGTTTTGGGTGCAGCTGCTGGGCATCATGATCTACGGCGCCGGCAACTTCAGGTCTCCCTACAACAGGGCCAGTTTCGCCCAGGTACAAAACATCAACCACATTGTGGGGGATTTCAACTCGGTGCTCCTCAACAAATTCTACCTCAACTTGGACGAGTGCGGCATCTGGGATAAGGCCGTGAAGCAGAACGAAACCCTCAAGTCCCTCATCACTGAGCTGCTCGTGATGATCAATGAGAAATTTCGCGCCCACATTGAGGTGCCCAACATGGTCAACATGGCGCTCACCACCAACAGGAGGGACGCCGTCCGCATCGAGCCGGGCGACAGGCGCTTCTGCGTGCTCGACACTGAGGATAAGCAGGGTAAAGAGTACTACGCGAAGATCAGGGGGCTCATCAACGACTACGACGCCGTCAAGCACTTTTACGCCTACCTCATGCAGCTGGACCTGGGCAATTTCGACAATGAGGACCCGCCAAACAGCGACACCAAGCAAGACGCCATGAACCGCAACATGCCGGTGGAATACAGATTCATTCAGGCCATGACCACGGCAATCGCTGAGCACTACAAGGAGAGTGTCAATCGGGCGTGCGGTCTGGCCAACCCCTTCGCGGTGCACCCGCAAGCTCTGCAGGACGCTTTTCTGTGGTACGCGAAAAACTACCGTCTGCAGGGCTCTTTCGACGCGCTCGTCAGCCTCACCAAGGGCTTCAAGAACCTGCACAACGCCCCGCGCCAGGAGGTGATGACGTATGGCGGCGCCCGGGCGCGGCCCATCATATTTCCATCGCCAGCAAAGATAAAGGCGCACATGCGCAACATCGGTTTCTGGTCTACGTGCATGGACGGCATGGAGATGGTGCCCAACAGCGACATCATCGCCCACAACCACCACCTCCGCACCGCAGCCGCATCTTCGGCCATCGCCACTGCTCCAAACAACACCACCACGCGATCCAAGTACCTCAAGGACGACTTGATGGAGGGTGGTGGCATGATGGAGGTGGTGGTCAAGCGCAAGGCGGAACTGGAGACGGAGGGAGCGGCGAAGAAGGCTCGACACGCAGAGTAGGGGAGGCCGGGCCTCGCCGAAACAGCACGCTCCAGAAGCTGTCACGCCAAGCTGTGTGCGCCGGGTCTTTCGCTGCCCGCATGTGCGCCATGGCCGCCTGCCGGGGAGAGGCGAAGCCGCACGATTTCCCGCACACCGGGCACTTGCCCTGTGCGAGAGCTGAAAAGCACTGCTCGCGAACGCTGCTGATGTCGCTCATGGCACTGATCAATATACTACATGTGACATTATATTTTCGCAATGATTAATTATACGTGTTTTTTTTCTCAGCTGTTGATATGTATCAATCATGGTCTCCGTGATTCTCAATGTGCCGTATACGCGCAAGGGCGACGCAAAGCAATGGGGGGCGCGCTGGAATCCGGAAGAGAAGTACTGGTTTGCACGCGACCCCGTAACGTGGAAGAAATGTGCAGAGTTCCTGCCTCTCGACGCGCAGTCTCCGTGGGAGGATAGGGAGTGGGGTGACTACTCGTATTCACAGCGGGAGCAGGCGCGCGCTGACGGCTACTGGTGGTGCCCTGAAAGTTTTGCGTGGTATAAACCCACAGAGCTAGACAGGCAGATTGCCGCTGAGATTGCCAGGCAGAATGCAATGTAGTGTGTACAATAATCATTGATTAATATATTGCTCAATGGTACTGATCAATTATGGTGTGCCGACAGCCCAAGGTTACTAAAAAGGCGCAACTCGATTGGCGCAGGTCGGTGGTGAAACGCGTAGGTGTTGGGAAATACTACAAGGGGAGCACACAATACAATGAGTTGATGGAAGTACTGGCGGGACACTATGACCGTGATGGGAGCGGACCGATAAAAGCCATAAAAATTGTACGTGATCCCACTGGTTATCTACAAGTGATTCGATGCACACCCCAATGTGAGGATCCAATTTCTTACGCAAACACGAGCAAGTATGGAGACGTAGACATGGAAAGAATGAAAAGGCAGGATGTAATCAAGGCTCTGAGGAGGACAGCCATGGAGGTCACAGGGGACAGGTTGGAGTTCATTAGGGACAATGAGTTCAACGGATGCGAGCTCTGTGGAGTTGATGATGTTTACCACGTCGACCACTACCCAATTTCGTTCAAAACGATTTCAGAATCATTCATGTCTCAGCACCCGGAAGCACCGGACGTGTCGTACAATAATCTGAATGCGCCATACTTTGACCTCGACTTGGATTACACCAAGCGCTGGGTCGCGCACCACCGCGAGCACGCAACGTTTAGGTACCTGTGCCCCAGCTGCAACGCTCGCCAGGGTGTACCGGATAAAGCCTGCAAATAAATACACACATACATACCACTTCCGGCCCCTGCATGCAATTTCCCAAAACATTTGCGATTTGTGCGATGTCCCCCCGCCCCCTCTCGCAATTTCACACATCGCTCGCGTTTTTTGCTACACCCTGCTGCGTGGGGGTGGGGGTGCACTGCAGACCACCGCTAACCGAGGCAAACAGGCCGATCACCAATTTCACCGCCAGATCACCAATCCAAAAAAAGTGGTGATCGGCCTTTTTCTTTATTTTACCTACTCTAAGAAGTTCTTTCAAATTTTGAATAATAAGGATATCACCATAATCACCATTTTTTTATGTCAAAGAGTTTCAAAAAAGTAAAAAGGGTCCAATACAGTGTTTTTTTCAGAAAGGGTTGGGACACCCCAAATTGGTGATCATGGTTACGGGTGCTGTTTTCACTCTAACGCGCGCACACACGCCACTCGCCCCCGTGCACCAACGCACGCACATGGCCACGACCGCGCACATTGGGAAATTGCGCAAAAGAAAGTGGTGACGGGCCATTTTATGAACTCTGAACTCTGAACTCTGAACTCATGAACTCTGAACTCACGCCGAGCAACTCACGCTGAGCAACTCGCGCCGAGCAACTCACGCTGAGCAACTCGCGCCGAGCAACTCACGCTGAGCAACTCACGCCGAGCAACTCACGCTGAGCAGCGCTCGACGCTCCAGTGGTCACGGGAGCAAGGGAGCACGATAGTTGAAGTTGAAGTTGAAGTTTGTGGGGGGCTTTAATCCCAGCACTGATTTAACTTCAACAAAAATATATGGTGAAGTTTCAGCAGCGCTGGCTAGAACTTGACGCCAGTGAAGCAGTGAACTTTTGCCAGGTCTGGCAAAAGTTCACTGCTTCAAAACTTCTGCTGAGCGAAGGATTTGCGAGGCTTCACGACGCAAGGACAGACAGCTGACGACTTGGGGGTCGCCCCACAAACATACGCACGTGCGCACGTTGCCTAAAATCTCGCTACGCACACAGCCCGAGGACGGGCTGCGAACTGCGCTCGCAGATTACTACACTGTACAACGCCTAGTCGCTAATAATACGCAGATACTAGTCAACACTAGCACCTACTTGACAACACAATGTGCTTGGCGCATCACTTTTGAAGCCACCAAAACTGAGCCGGGCAACTGTTTTGGTCCTGGACGGAACATGGGGCAGAGATAGTACGGGTGTTTGTATGACATGTCGTGGGGCGCTGCTCGTGTCGAATTGTGTGTAACCAACCTCCCCTTTTTGGCATCAAGGGTCACCAGTGGCGTTTGTGTTGGCGAAAGGTGAAAATGCAACCACCCTGTGGCGCCAGCAGCTGCGCAAGGCCTCGCACCTGTCACCTGCTGGTGCATGGCCCTGGGTACCACCCTCTATGCCGGTGGTGCCTCCGGCCGCAGGCAACGAGTACCAGTAGTACTTCTACTAACTCCGCTTGGGGCGCGGAAAGCGCTTTGCACACGGTGCGCGTGTGACCAGAACAAGGATGATCAGACATGCTGGTGGTAGTGAACAAGCTGGCAATGCTCAGCACTGCGTACTCTAACAAAACCCTGGCATGCTGCCAGCAGTACATAGCCTGCCTTGGTCTGGCGGGGCCAGGGTGGCCTCACTTCACTCACAGGTCCAGCACGGGGACGCCCCCCTGCCTCTGCTGCTTGCTGTCATCAACTTCGCAGCAGCCAAGTGTGCCTTCCCTATGCCCGCTAGGCCTGCCCACTAGCACCGCAGTGCCCACTGCGCTGGGTATTCACCCCTTGCAAAATCTGTCCAGCACCCCAGGCAGACCAGTGTGGCGGTTCCAGCGAATTGGTTTCTGCCCCGCCACCTGCTGTGTACACAACATGTTTGTTGTTTGTTGCTGTTGTGGCGCGGCAGCGTTGACGTTGCAACATGTAATACATGCTGAGCACAAATTTGCTGCTGAGCGCAAACTTGGTGCTGAGCATTACTGACCAGTCAGCCTTAGTCCAACCTTCTGACGCTTGAGAGGGTGGACAGACACACACACACCCCGCGCGTGGCCACCAGGGGTGCTGCCTGGCAGCCGCAGGGTGGTGCCTGCGACCGCCTTCCACGGGCACCCATGCCGCACCTAGCATGGGGGCTGAAGCGCCACCTGTGGCGTCGAGGTAAGCCTGTTCAAGTGCGCACGCGGGCACCCTCAGTTTGCAGTTGTTGGCAGTGCCCGTTGCTTGGGGTTGCTCGTGCCGTCCTGGTGTTGAGCGCTGTGCACATGCGCCACGCTGGCGGGGCTAACACCATCGCACCCTGCCCCCACCTGCCTGCCTGTGGCTGTGGGACGTGCAGGCAGCGGGCGCGCGAGGCACAACTCCCGCCACAGCATCGACATTCCCAAAGAGTGCCTCATGGTGCAGGCTCCGCCATCGCCGGCGTCAACGATGCCGGCGTCCCCCGCCAGCTCGTTCTGCTGTGGAGACACGGCAGAGGCGGCCGCGGGGGCGGAGCTGGCGCAGCAGGCCCTGGCGTACCGCCTGGCGGAGGCCATGATGGGTGAGGGCGTCCTCGCCTACCGCGTCACTTCCAGAAGAGCCGTGTTCAGAGTGCGACTTTATTTGGACGCTGCAGCATTTGGAGGCTCCGTGACTCTCAGCTGGGCGCCATTGCTGGCCCCTCCGGCGGCGAGCGTGGCGGGACGCAGCGGCACAGCGGAGGCCGCGGAGGAGGGCAGCAAGGGTGCGGGGGCGGCGGCCGCTGGCAGCGCTAGCTGGCGGGGCAGCTGCGCCATCCCCCAGGTGGATGTGCGGTCAGTGCGGGTGACGGTTGGCGACACGCACACGAGGCTGCAGCTGCTATGGCAGCACCAGCACCAGCAGACGGCGGTGGTGTTGGAGCTCGCCAGCGAGGCGGACAGGGACGCACTGCTGCTGTGCCTCAGCAGGCTGGGCCGCGAGGCAGCATTGGAGCTGCATGAAGTGGCGCGCAGTAGCAGCAGCAGCAGCGTTCGACACGCGGAGCACCCGGAGGAGCCTGGCGACACGACGGGAGCGGACGTGCCGGAGACTGGTACAGCAGCAGCAGAGCAAGATGTGAGTGCACCTGCTGTATAGTCAGGATGGTGTTATTGGTCGTTGTACAGGGGTTGTTCGGCTGGGGAGCAGCGGTAGCACAGGTGCAGTGTGTGTGCAGTGGCGGCTCAGAACAGGGTCAGCCAGCTCAGGCAGCAGTGGTTGGTAGGGGTACCGCATTTCATGGTGCTTGGGTAATGCGTGTGTGACTGATGAGCATGGCGGCAGCAGTAGGAGCAGCAAGCCTGACTAGTGAACACTCGAGAGCACCCAGCTGCAGCAGCAGGCCTGCTGCTGCCAGCGGCGACCATAGTCATGCCTTCTGCTTCAGCGCGGCCCCACCTGTGCCACTTTACCTTGGCACGCGGTCACTTTTCACCACACACAGTGCCACCGCAACAACTACCGTTCTCTCTTACAGACAACTTGCACATTTTTCCTTCTGCACCGCCCGCCGCTGCACCACCCCCGCCAAGCACCTTCGCTAACAGCCACCACACACAATTCTGATCTGCGCCGCTCACGCTGCACCATACCAGCTGCCACCCCGTCACTGCTCAAACCCTCACACACCCACAACCACATGCGCATCTCCCTCCGCCCTGCAAACCGCCCACCTCTGCCCCTCCTCCCCCCACCACCAGCAGCCGCCACCGCCATCACCGCAGCCTGCGGAGCTGCTCACCGCTAGGGTGGCCGCGCTGCTGGCGACCACCTGCGCCCCCCTCTCTCAGGCCGTCGACAACCTGCTAGAGGCGCGCCAATGCCACGCCGCCGAGGCCCTGCAGTCGCTGCTGCGCCGCTCCGCCGCCCGCCGCGCCCACGCAGCATTTTCCGCGTGGTGCGTGCGCGTGAGCGCGGAAAATGCCGGGCGGCAGCGGGAGGATGCGCGCGCGTGGCGCCTGCACGCGGGCGCGCACGCGGACGGAGACCTGCAGGCCTGGTACCACGGAACTTTCCCTCAGGACATTTACCGGCTCCGTGGACCGTTCTTTTCGCGCCCCGCGCGGCTGCCACGCTACCGCGGCTCGCTGCGCGTGTGCGACGGCGGTGACGACGAGACCTGCGGCACCGCGGACCGTTCGGTAGAATGTTCTGGAGGTCATGGAACACACCAGGAACAGTCTCCGCTGCGGAACGTTCTGCTTACGCGGGACACGCGGTACCCGGACATTGCGTGCACACTGTTTTTGGTGCGCGCAGCGCTGCGGCCGAGGGAGCGCCAGCTGTTTGAGGAGCTGGTGGCGGCGGGCGTGGACCTTCTGGTGCCTTTGCCGCTGCCGGCGGCGGCCACGCACAAGGGGGTGGTCGGCGGAGGGGTGGTGCGGCGCTTCCGCTTCAGCTTTGTGGTGAGTGCGTGCACATTGCGTGGTGCCTGTCGCATCGCAGTTGCTGTGCTGTCACATCTTGGAGTTGAAGTATGTCCGGTGTTTCCATTTCAACTTCAACTTTGTGGTGCTTGCGCCCACGCTGCGTGGCGCCTGCAACGTCGCAGCCGCCGTGCATCTTTGAGTTGAAGTATGTGTGATGTTTCAGCTACAGCTCAGTGGTGAAAGGAGTCAACGCGCACTGGGGACGCAGTGACAGGCGTGCTTTGTCACATATATCACGTACACCACAGCACAGGTGGGGGTAATACGTAGTAACAGGCAAGCTGTGAATGCGGGGCTCGCAGTCAGCACGGCTGCTGAGCAGACAAGGCTGCGCGCGGTCCCTAGGGGGGGGGGGTGAGCCTGTGGCTGTGCGTGTAACTGCAGTGGCATGGTGGCTGTGGGGGTTGAGCCTGTGGTTGCACACATGGGGTGCAATGGCCTGGGAGGGGGGGGGGGGGGCTGCTTGCGCGGCATACGTAGCAGCATGGCGCTCCGCTTATTTCAGGTGTGTGCGTCTTTGTGTGTGCGCGCGCGCCTCCGCTTCTGCTTTGTGGTGGGAGGGGGTGCGCTTGTGGGGGGGGAGGGGGGGCGAGGAAGAGTTCTTTCACTGTACTTGCCGGGGACTGCTTGCCGCATTTCATTGTCCGGTCGCCGGCTTCCAGCATGGTGCTACGCAAGTGATTGGCAGTTAACATGCCTTTGGTCAAAACCACTTGTGGACAGTAGTAACAGTGTGCACTCTACCACCCCCTGCTGCCCTGTCTACTCCCCGCTGCTGCCGCGCACCACCACACCCTAAGCTCACCCACACTGCCTCTGCCGCCACGCCTGTGCCTGTGCCCCTAGCGCGGCTCCCTATTCCTGTTGTGTTGCTCGGCCGCTGCACCATCCCGCTCCTGCCGCACCCTAAGCTCACCCACCCCCCTACTACCTCTGCTGCCGCGCCTGTGCCTGCAGCGTGGCTCCCTATTCCTGTCGTGGCCTGCAAGTGCAGGCGGCATGCAGGGCATACCCGTTGACCTCATTGCCGCCAGCGTGGCGCCCCCCTGCACAGACCCCGCCGCCAAGCCCCGCTCCCCCTCCCACACCGTCGGCTCCCCTGCTTTAACTTCAACTGGTGGTGGCGGTGGCGGTGGTAAGTGTGCGCACGCCTGAAAATGCTATATAAGTAGTGTGATGTTAGGCCCAGTGGGTAGGCTCTGACGGGCTGGGTATGAAGAAATACGTGATGACTTCACCGCCGCTCAGTTGTGCAGCACTGGGATGCGAACCAGATGGTGGAAACTCGGCCAACAGCAGCCATCTGTGTTGTGCACCTCGCGGATGTTATGTAACCGACAGTACCCGACGCACTGTGGGGGCAGCCCACAGCCGCTGCAGCCACAGCGCACACCACACAGCACTGAAAGAACCATGGGCTGACCTCTACTGCTCTGCTGAACCACCCTTCCCCCCCCACACACAGGGCGCTGGCAGCTACGGCTGTCGCTCGCCATCAGCGTCGGCCAATTAGTTACTCTGGGGGGGGGTCTTGGTACTATTTACTGTATTTCCTTTTTTTGTTTTTTTCTACATCCATAGATGTAGACGTAACCCTCGCTCTTGCAGCCAGACTCCCCTCATCCAGTAGACACAGGATTCACATGCACCGACATTTACGCTAACCTCGACGCTGCCCCCCTGCACCACCGCTTCCCTCCCACACACACAGGGCGGTGGCGGCTGCGGCTATCGCTCGCCACAAGCAAAGGCGCACCATCTGTGGGTGCCTTTGAACTGTGTGTGGGCTCACAGGAGGAGTGCCAGCGCTGGTGCACCATGCTGCAGGCGCTGGCCGCCATGGAGCGTGGCTCCCTGGACCTGCACGAGCCCTGCGCGGGCGAAACGGACGAAACTGACGAAACTGCCACCACCACTGCGGGGGGTGAAACCGCCGCTGGCTGTGGCGGCGGCGGGTGGGAGAGTGCGCACCAGCAGCAGCAGCAGCGGCAGCGGGAAATGGGTGGGTGTGCGGTTGCCGTGCAATGACGCCTGCCGTGTGGTGGGCGTTGCTGCTGAGCACTGCTGCTCTGTGGTGCTGCTGCTGCTGAGCACCTTTGCTGCTCAGCACAGCGGCGGCGCTGGTAACAGCGGCTGCGTGCCCCACGCCTGGGAACGTCCCGGGTATGCAATCCCCGCACTTGCACCAGCAGTGCTCAGCAACAGGTGATGTGTGCTCAGCAGCAGCTGTGCTCAGCAGCAGGCATTGTGCTCAGCACGACATCCTCTCGCCTGGTTTCTTTGGCCTGACTGGCTCTACATCGGCGGCCGCGCGCAGCACCTGTGCTCTACATAGCTCGACTGGTATATAATTGGCCGGCCACTGGTAGCACGGCCCTCTGTTGGTGGGCGCACACCCACACATGTGAGAGGAGTCGCTTTGGTGGCGTGTTGCATGGCGATGCATCTTGTGCCATCGTCCCCAGCTCCATATAGTAGCACATGGGCGTGGGGGGGGGAGGGAGAGGGGGGGGTCTTGGCAGCACTGGGCGCTTACGCCCAGGTTTTTTGCTGCACGTTGTGGTCCTCTCGTCTGTGTGTAGTAGCCTAGGAACAAGTTTTTTCTCGGTTTGTGTCATCCCAGTGCTCAGCACACCACCACAACACACACGCGCGCACGGCGGAAACTTTGGCCCTTTGTACATTGTTGGGCCAGTGGCACAGTGCGCGGCCAGGCATTCAACGACTTCTCATCATCTGTAACTGTGTGTCTGGGTCGCGGTGCTGCTGTTTTGCATTGCTGCTGCTGCTGCTGCCACATTTGCGCCGCCACGGTGGTTCTGGCATTGCACTTGTTGTCTGCTGTCACACGGCGGTTGTTGGCAAGTGCGATGCAAGGAACGGCATGGCAGCAGGTGTCTCATATCGCAGCATGATTGGTGGCGCCCGGTGTCTGTTGCTCATGTCGTCTATTGTCGAGCCTGGCACGGCTGCGCGCATACGTGTGTTCATGTACTCTTATTAAACTCCGCTTAGGGCGCGGAAAGCCCTTTGCACACGGTGCGTGTGACCAGGAAATCAGAC
>JAULBY010043187.1:0-13066 GCA_032358315.1 Ophiocytium majus
TATCCGACAGGGACATACGGGCAGAGGCACTGCTGCTGTCTGCTGTGTGTGCCCTTGACGTGGCTGTGTCACGTCACAGTACATTCACAGACAGTCACTGTTTGCGCATGCACACGCCGTATCACACGCTGAACTTCGAAACCGGGTTGCGCCTCTGACTCTATGCGCCACTTGACCATGTGTCGCTGATGCATCACTCAGATGAGGCTACCAGTGCGCTGGATTCCGAGAGTGAGCGCCAAGTGCAGGCTGCACTTGATGCGCTAACCACCCAGGGCAGGAGCCGCACCACCATCGTGGTTGCCCACCGCCTCACCACCATGCGCAATGCCACTGCAATTGCGGTGGTGGGTGATGGCGCGGTGCGGGAGCATGACCAGCTCATGGCACTTCCAGGCGGCATCTACGCAGGAATGTGTGCTCAGCAGGTGGACTCGCACTGAGTAAGGACACCTGGTCCGCATGCAATCATCCACCACCACCAGCAGCTGCTGCTGCAGCAGCAGAATAACTTTTACTGCTGTCTTTCCTCAGCCCCAGGCTGACAATTGTTAACCTATGCTCCGCAGCAGTTTGTGCCACTTGGCAGCTCACACACTATGGCACACAAGCACACCACAGGCAGCAGCGGCAGCTTGACTGCAGCTGCAGCAGCTGCTGCAAGCAGCCTTGCAGCATCTGATCATAACCCTGTCACTGCACTGCAATGATTTTTCTTTCAACACTGTCTACCACCACAATGTCATGTGCACTGCAAGGACTGGCTGGAACACCTGCAGGTCCGACCGGCCATTGCGGCACTTTGTGCCACTGGCTGCAACTGCATTGATACCTCACGGCGCCGTTGTGTGTAAGGGGCGAAACGGACGTCACACGCACACCGATTCCGTTCGAGGCAGTGCATGGTGAAAGCAGCTGGTGGCGCCATGGACAACATTTTTGGCAGCCATGGTTGCGCTGTAGCAGCGCAACGGTTGTGGAATCAGTGCCATGCATGGCGCATGCGTATGAAGGGTGCACCTCACCATTGACACACACGCGCAAGTATCTCGCTATCGGTCATGTTCAACGACACGTGGGACATTGAATTTCTTCAATTGGTGTCGCCGCCACCGCTACTGCAGCAGCATGCGGGGCAACTGCGATGTGAACCCTGGCTGCAGCAGCAAGCAGCAACAGCTGCAGCCCCGTATTTATACTTCAGTAGTGATACTACAGTGGTATTATAGCCAACTTTGCACGGGCAGCAGCGAGCGGTCTGTGCATCATCAGCGGGAGGCACACCGGTGGTACAGCAGCATCACAGGCATAACTCGGACCGACCAAACATGAATCTACACCGGTGGTGCAGTAGCATCGCAGGCATAACTCGGACCCACCAAACATGAACCTGGCATTGCAGGTTTCGTACCAAATATTTGTTAAGCAGTTGTGTACTTCAAAGTCAATTATTCCCTGTGAGCTCATGTCATTGAGCATTGGCCCGGGGTAGCTGCCGGCACAAAATGTGAAACAGCCACCATGATGGTGCTGGTAAGCTCAAACAAGCTACAAGTAGCTGCAGACTACAGCACAAAAGACGACAAAAACCAGCCGCCCTGTTGCACAGGGCGTGAATGCATGTATACGCCATGTCACAAACCAAGCTGCTACCGCCACCCATTGTGTACACGGTCAGCATGTGGCTGCCGCCCCCCCTTGCGGGCACAATGCGGTCGACAGGGTGCCCGCACCTGTCATAGAGACAGCTTATGCAGCAGGCAGCCGCAGCGCAAAGCCCGCACAGCCATTATGATACTTCTGAAGTATCTGCCGCATTGCCAACTGCTCACGCTGCTGCCTCCAACCGTGCTGCACGGCATGCTGCCGAGACCAGGTGCCACAGGGCGCGCCGTTGCTTTTCAGCAGCCTGCTGCTGCTGTTGTGCGGTGGTAACTGGTTGCATAGTAGATGCCGCTTTAAAATTTAAAGCTGCTTCAAAGCCGCTTAAGCGGACCGGGTGCTCTGCTGCTTGATCTCATTCTCCGTCATGTACAGCGAGTGGAAGCCCATTGGCTGTGCACAACGCACCAGCGCACGCGGACAGGGGCAGTTGACGTTGAAGTTGATTAGCACGATGACGGGAGCACCAGCGCAGCAGACTGCAAAAACTCAATTACTATACTACGAAGTACTCCTGAAGTATTTCGAAGTACTGTTGAAGTACATGGGTTTCAGTACAGCCATTATGTTATCTTAGTCACACGGCAGCACTGCACCGCCAACTGCGGGTGCATACAAGTTGTTCATGCACTTCCTGGCTTCGAATTGCCCATGGCCTCTTCTGGCAAGTACATGAGGTCAGTACAACTGTTGCCAGCTGTGAATTGGTTGAAGCTTTGCGGTACTCACCACGCGTGCGGGTATGTGGACGGAGGCAATGGGCTTGCTGTCCATGGTCTTGGCGTTGTATATGCGCAACTCAGATTTGCCGTCCTCCTGGCATAGGGCAATTCACACACACGGTGCTCACATCAGTGTCCTGCACTTGGCACCCACAGCCTTTGGCTCGGGGTTTTGCCTGTTTTGGCAGTATCTGGGCCTAGCAGCCTGTGGATTTCTGTCACTTGGACACACGGCTGTTGTGGGGGCACCGATGCATGCCCCATGCAGGGGTAGCCTGAGGTGCCAGGTTGCATGAGAGGGAAGCAGTACGGACTTTCCCACTGCCCTTCGGCTACAAGTTTGCAACTGGGCAACTGCTTGCCAGGCTGTCTTCTTTATGTTCTGATAGCAGCCGCGCGGCCAAGCCGCCCACTCGGTGCTCCACAGGGCGCCCGGCCGCATTGAGCATGAAACCAACATAAAACTTCAAGGTTGCAACAACTTGAAGGCTAGATGCTGCCGCGGCTAAGGCATGAAATGCCAGGCCGAACTTCGAGCCCGTGGGGCCACTTCTCCACCTGCTCTCCAAAAGGTACTACTTGCACCCACGGTGACCCTACACTTGCCGCGGTCATTGTCAATTACCAATTACGGGCTAAGGATGCCGGGTGTGCATGCAACAGATGGTTTCAGGTTATATCGGTACGGCATTATACAGCTGTGCACCCACCGGGTGACAGGACGCAAATTGCACTTTCCATTTAGCAGGCATTACTGAGAAGCACGTACTCTTGGGGGCAGCAGGAGCAGCAACAGGAGCAGCAACAGGAGCAACAGTAACAGCAAGAGCCGCTGTGGTACCAGCCCAGCGGCAGCGGCAGTGCGGGCTGCCCTTACCTTGCCGTTGAGTACGAACAACACCAGGTAGCCATCGTCCTCGGCTTGCACTTTGCCTGCAGGGCTGCAGTGTGGGTGGCAAGTGATTCAACAGGTACACAATGGCACACAGACGGCAAGTGATCAGCTGCTGACCAACATGATGACTTTGGTAGTCAGCCAGTATGCGCACAGCTGAGCTTAGCGCACACGACATTGCGCGGCATATGGCATAATGCAAGTTGTTGAGCCCTGAGGCTGCACCATAGACACAATTCTCAAGCAATGACACACACACGCCCTGCCCTGTGGCAGCCAATGAGCCCTTGTCTAGCGGTAGGTGGTACCAGTTTGAACGCCTTGCTGACGTGACATGCCATGCCTGTCGGCTAAGTTAAGATGTGCTCATCTAGTTCAGCGCTTGCACAGTGTCACCTGAAGTACTGCAGTGCTGCTGCTGTGTTGCTGCAGAAATGCTCAACGTGTGCTGCAATGAGAATTGACACATTGTTATCAAACAAAAACAACACAGCTTGGCCGTCGAAACGCCTGCTGGTGTTACAGTAGCAACTGTGCCTGACCCGCTGCCCGCGGTGTCCTGCCTTGGCACGAAAATTGCCTCCCCGCCGTGCATTCCATCTCCTAGCTCAATGGTCTGCATGACACTCTCAGGCGTGGGGGCTTCCAGGTCCTGCGCAGCAGCAAGGCAGGGTAAATACGATAGCAGCAGTGCTCAGCAGGGTAAGCAGGAGCTGGCGCCAGTGGCGTCCACCACCGGCAGCGGTGTTGACTCCGCAACTGCAGCAGTGGCGCCAGCAGCGAACCAGTGGGCAGCAGTCCTCATTGCAGCAGGTGCTTGTGCACACGACAACTATCTGAGCTTTCAAGGGTTACCGTAGTAACCAACGAGTTGCGGGTGGCGACTACCTGCCAGTGCCTATGTAGACAAGGAGGATCAACCATGCCCCACGAACTTGTGCGTGGCACTTTGCCCGCGAAAAGTAGTTGGGCCTAGCAATCATTTCTGAAGGTGTAGTTCGCTTGTACACCCGACACTGGCAACCAATGCGCTTTCCGTGCGGGTGTGGGTGGTCTGGCAAAGCAAGGTTTTCACTAAAGCAGCTCACCCTGATTCATTGGCTGGCCGTGCGTTCAGCTCTGCCACTACGTCAAGTGTGCCACAAGTACTGCTAATGGTACTAGCTGGTAGGTGCAACTACTTCTGAAGTATAGTTCAACAGCACTAATGGTGCCAGGTGCGCGCTGGGTGTGATGCATCCTGTACTCAGGTCTTGTCAATGACCTGGACACAATTGGCTCAGCCTCTACCACTACACCAGTTACTGTACCTGGTAGGTACAACAGCAGGTGCGCCAGTTCCAACGGCAGCTGAGTTGATACGCGTGCTGCGTGCGGGTGTACACTCTACTCACCGTCTTGACAATGCCATTGGGCATCCAGGACTTAATGTCTGAGCGCGACCAGTAGCCGTAGCGGCAGCGGCGGCCTATGAGCGACTTATTCCTGCTCAGCAACACCCAGCAACAGTGTCAGCAAAGAGCACCCAGCAAAAATGATATGAGCGAGGCGGCAACATGACACACAAGGTACCACTGTTGTGAGGGTGCAGGCAGGGTGGCTAGGTGCCACTGGCCCGGGCCGACCCTCACAGAGCCGGCAACATAGTGCCTGCCTTGCACATGCCCGCCCACCTTCAAGGTGCCGCTTGGCCATTGCGCGCGTGAACACCGCGCGAAAGGCAAGTCTGGCACGTACAAAGCGCTCACACTTGCCCTGCCACCAATCCCTGCTCAGCGCACTTTTTGATACTGTGTCTGCCGAGCTAGTGCCTTGTCAGAATGCGGTCTCACACCTTGCGGTTGAGTAGGTTTTGCGTACGCGCACAGTGCGCGGGCAGCAGCGCCACTTGCGGTGAAGCAAAGGCGCTGCTGCACACGCAATGCCACACAGGGTGACTCACAGGTGTACCATTTGTCTGTTAGTGCGGACACTAGCCATGTGTGGGCAAAAGAAGTGCTGCAGCGATGCAGTCACCACTGGCATATGGTCTGTTTCTGGTTGTCTGCCGCCGCGTGTGCGCCATGCAAAGCCTGTCAAGGCTCGACCATGGTGCACCCACCATGCCTTGTCCTACAGTGACCTCCTTCTGTGATCCAGGCTGAGACTGTGGCCCGCATAGTTCACAGATCACTATAGCCTACTCACAGCTGTGGGAAGTCCATGTGGTTTGGGACGTCCACCAAAGCCGTGCGCGTGACATTGCCCGTCTGCAAGTCAAGGGTGTAGCGCATGGGGCGCGCCGGGTACTGGCTCAGCTCCTCCCTTTTGTCCTGGAACTGGCAAGCCGCAGGCACGCAGCGGCAGCAGTGCCGCGGTCAGTGGATGGACAGTCCGGATGGGCATCAAGGCACACGGCACTGTATGAGTGGTAGTATAGTTGCATGGCGGTGGCATAGACAGAGTGTTCAACTTATTGGCAGTGGCATGCAAAGGTGCTCATGATCAGGCGGGCGGCAAGAGTGGCGGGCATGTACTTAAGAATCTACTGCATTCGGTTGCGGCAGAGAGGCCGTGTGCACATGGTGTGCGCGACTGAAAACAGCATGGTCAAGCATGGCGCCCTCCCTCGGTCCTAGCCGACAATACAATACTCAGCACTATGCAGTGTAATGTAAGCCCAGGATGTTGCTACAGCACCACCAGTGGACTAGGGCCCCTTGTGCCGAGACCTGCTCATGTACATGTCTGGTGGCAGTCGCGGGCACGGCAGTTGTTCACGTGCCCATACCACAAGCTCGGTGGGCGTAGGTGACAGGTGCCGCACAGGCACCAACCACACTGCCAACAGCAGATGCACATTCGAGCGGTCTGCGGCGCTGTCAGAGGCGGCAGCGGTATGCGGCGGTGCAGTACACGCAAGCATCGATAGCAGCCGCTGTGGCAGAGGCACTGATGATAGGGACCGTCTACACCCACAGCGGACACCCACTCGGCTACAGGGTTCCAGCTAGCAAAAATAGGCTGCTAAGACATCAAAGGCGTGGCTTTGGTTCATCATTCAACCTGTACTCGGATGCATTGGGAGCCAGCAGCTGGTGTCTGCCATCAAACGCATTGGCACTGTGACTCACGTCCAAGGTCAGGTATTCGAACTCCGCCAGTATGAAGTCCACCGTGGCAACGTCGTCGCCGCCACCACTTTGCATCGTCTCCCAAGCGTTGAGCACGTGGAAGTAGGCCGTTGCCTCTGGCAACTCAAACCACCGGATGTTACTGTCGCAAGCATGGCAGTTGAGGTGACAGCGTTGATGCAGTGCTCATATTAGGTGTCTGCGGCGGTGAGGTGTGGCAGGTTCACCCACGGGCACGTGTGTGCTGAATGCCTGGCGTGTCAGGCTCTGGTTGACCATCATTATGCCACGATTGAACACATGTAGGTTATGCCAAGGCAACAATGCGGCCTGGTGCATGTGCTACTTGAGGCACGCAGCAGCTCAAACAAGTGCGCCTTGTTAAGACATATAATCATGGGCAGGTATTGCCAGTACATGTACGCAACGTAAACTGTACAGACAAGGGATATGGCGCGTGCTGGTGTGACTATAGAGCACATGATATGAGCACAGCGCTGGGGCACTCTGCACGGTGGCGGCACCAACCTGTCATCAGTGGCGTCCAGTGGCAGAAGGCCCAGGCGAGCCTTGCCGGTCTGCGCGTGTGAGAGCATGCAGTGACACAGTCCCATTGTGAGCCGCAGTGCTTTTGATGACAGCTCATACATGCCGCCAGGCACATGCAAAAGGGTACCTAAAACGCTGTGAGGCCCAGCGGTTTCCATGATGTAGAGCTGTTTGGTGCTCCACCCACATTTTTCAGAAGCCAGTCGCTTCTTCCCACCCTACACATGCCGGCCGATGTACGCTTGAGTACTAACGGAGGAAGAGGCTACTTGAGAAACTAAATGCTGTCCCACGTGCGGCAACATTGCAAGACAGCGCAGGCAACATGTCACCACCAACCCCTCAATCCCGTCACCTTGTCCAGGAAGAATGGCAGCTTGCCCTCCATGGCCATCTTTGGGGCAAACTTGAAGGGAAAGTCAGGTATGACGGCATACCTGCAGCAAGCACATTAGGGCAACAAGTGCCGTGCATGCAGCAGTCACTTCGCTGCGGCCATGTGCGCGTGCACAAGTCAGCTCAGCCTGCTGCTGGCGTGGATATGGTGGCATGCAAGCGTGCATGGTCATGCATGTGGGGATGCCGGGCCCAAATACGTCCACATGGTGGGTGGTGTAGTGACATTCTCTGTGGTTTACTGGATGATGCAAGTGCAACTCGTCCCAGCCTGCAACGCCACCTGGGCACAGCCTCCGCTAGCAAGCACTCTGCTGCCGCCGCTGCTACAAACATGCCGGCAGTGAAGCATGGCCCAAAATCCATCCAGCTGGAGCTATGATGGTGTAGGCTACCGTGCATGAAGCCACATTCAAAGCCGTTTTGAACTTGCACTTGCCGTTCGGTGATCGCAAAGTCGTGCATCATGATTGGGTCCGCGATGCCGGTGATGGGCACGGAGCGCACCATCTCTCCCTCAGGGTTGATGGCGTAGAAGGTGCAGTAGGGACGGCTCTCCATCTAAGGGCACACAGCAGCAGCAGCAGCGGCAGCGGCAACAGCGGCAGCGGAAGCAAATGCAGCAGCAGCAGCGGCGGCAGCAGCGGTGGCGGCGGCGGTGGCGGCGGTGGCAGTGGCAGCAGTGGGGGTGGCAGCGGCATCAGCAGCAGCGGCGGCGGAAGCAGCATCGGCGGCGGTGGTGGCGGCGGTGGCAGCAGCAGCTGCAGCACCAGCAGCAGCAGCGTCAGTGCCTGGCACCAGTGCCCACAAGGCACAAGCACCAGCTCAAACGAGCACCACTGTGGCAGGCGCCTGCTGAGCCGTCAGTGGCAACGCACTGCGTTATGGGCAGCTGGTGTCTGTGCTGTGTTCAACAAGGCTGGCAGGCCTGGAAGACATGGAGTACACTGTGCGTGTGCGGCCCAGCTGCAGCAGAATATTGGTGCTTGAATTCTAGGGCGGCACAGCTGTTGTACATTAACAGCCAGGCAGCGCAAGAGCCACCTGCACACATGGCACAGCTGCGCAGTGCTGGGCAGCCTGCATCCATTACGCGAGTTATGCAGCACCACTAAAGGAGAGGCCAGTGCAAAAAAGGCACAAAAACGCTGTGGAAATGTGTGTCGCTTTTGAATTGAAATGTGTGTGGTTGCAAGGCGCGAACCGGAACACGCACCAAGCAAAGACATGGTGTCCCGCAAAAGCAGGTGCGCGTGAGGTCTACAGGGCAGCGGTGGCAGGAGGGGCGAGCACAACAGCTGTGCAACTTGCAACATGGAGGTTGAGCCTTGTCAGCTGACCTGGTAGCAGAAGCCATACAGCCAGCCGGTTGCGGGGTCGAGCTTGGGGTGCGCCGTGAAGGGGGTCTGCAGCTTGCCGTCGTACGTGGTCCTGCCTGTGAACATGCATACGCACAACACACAAAGAGGCACAACATGCAGCCCGCACACAAAGGCACAAGGGGCAGGTACAGAGCTCCACAACACGTCTGAAGAGGCATGGTAAAAGAAACATGGGCAGGAGCATGGTGCGCTGGTGGCGTGGAGGCATGGCATGCCCTGTCATGACTGATATGAGCGGGGTGCCTGCATTAGCGCTACCACACACACGCATCGCCTTGTCACGGGACTTGTAACAGACTGCTGGCTGCAACAGCTGGTGCACACGTTATGAAATGCTGAGCACTAGCAAGCACGTGGGTCATGCATGCACGCAGCAGCAGCTCAGTGCCGGTACTGGCTGAGGCAGTGGGGCGCACGAGCAGCGTCTGCAAAACGCAAGCTCCAGCCGGCGCGCCACATGGTGTGTGGTGTGACGGCGCGAACGCATGCATTCACGAGGCTCACCAATGGTCTCAATGACACCATCGCACAACACCTGTACACCAATGGCCGCGACCACCAGCGCCAGCATCAGCGCCAGCACCAGCACCAGCACCACCAGCAGCAGCGGCGGCGGCGGCGGCGGCAGCAGCAGCAGCAGTGGCGGCGGTGGTGGCGGCGGTGGTGGCAGCAGCAGCGGCGGCGGCGGCGGCAGCAGCAGCACCATTGTCGTTACACAAGCCGCGCTTGGTCATGCTCACATGAAGGTGCATGTATGCACGTGAGAGGCACCGCATGCCTATGCGGCAAGAGCCGCCGCCACTCCACTACGCGGCATTGGCATGCTGCAGAATGGACATGGCATACAAGCCATTTCCTGATGCGCATCACGCATGTAAACGTGACTGTCACTTCAAATCAGTATGTGAATAACAAGACAGAGCAAACTGATGGCAGAACGTGGCCTTACTGCTGTGTCAAGCACAAAGACCTGCGCTGCCGCTTGCATTGCCAACAAAATGGCTGTACCCGCATGTAATCCAAGTCAGTCACCAGAGCAGGGCCTTGACATTTCTCGGGGGTAGAAGCAGCACACGCTATGTGTGTGCCAAAGCATACCGCAGCTATGGCACAATATACTTCAGAAGTGTTATTGTGTGACTGGCGGTGGCCACGGAGGTACTGCCTGGCGTGCCAAACTAGAAGCCAGCCCAGGCAGCATGTACTTATGTCAACGAAAAGCATGTGGGTCAGGAAGTACATAATCGAAGTACTCTCATTAAGCTCGGCTTACGGCGCGGAAAGCCCTTTGCACGCGGTGCGTGTGACAGAGAAAGGACAGACAGCGAAAAAGCTGGCAATGCTCGAAGTACAAAAAAGTATCCTACATATAAGCGTAGACAAGCAGGTAACACATGAAAGGTTCCGAATAGCGCAGTTATCCAGCATCTGGGCACAGGAGACACTACCACAGCGTTCACAAGTAGGTGTGACAAACAGTGTTTTGGGGGTGCCATACCTTGAGTGCATAGGGAGCATCGCCTTCATGCAGCGCCAGCAGCTTCCCGGCGTGGTACTGCAGCGCGGTGTTGGCGGTGCCAGCACCCGTTTTCACCAATCCCAGCTTTTCCTGAACAGCATTGCCAGCAGCACAGAGAGAGCAGGCGCATGCACGTGGCGCAGCAAAGTGAATGACAGGGTGCGTGACCTGACCAACAACGCCAGCAGCGCCGATGAAGTAGGCACACACAACCATGTGGCACAGCAAAGGCTTTAGGTACAAATCAAAATAAACTGGGTGCGCGCTGCAAGGCCATGTCTCAATGACGTACAAGGTGGCGGTAGCCACCACACAGTGAACCATGACCCCGCAAGGATTAGCGCAGCCAACCTGGACACCACCACAACCACTGCGAAGTGGACACAGCCACGCCTGGCCCAGCGCCAGTCTCTTTAACCCTACTGTGTCCATACTGGCGTACGGTGCAGGCATGCATGATGATGGCAGTGGCACGTGCTGCCGCCCCCGCTGCGGCAGCAGTTGTGGCCACCACACGCCGCTCAGTGGCACAGACGCATCGCGTGGCTGAAATGATGCTCGGCCTACAAGGTGACTTGCCGCGCCAACCGATAGGAGGCTGCGGCAAACGAAGAGCAACGCCAGCCATCGTGCATTGGTAGCCTAGTACACAGTACATCTATTGTACTACAGTAGTACGTTGTGTGCGTGCACCTTGAGGTAGCCACTGAACATGCGCAGCAGCATCAGCTTGCCGGCCATGTCGCCGATTTTCATGTACTGGACCCTGCCTGTGCGCTCCTCCTGCAGAACCGCGCGCAGAACGGCGGTTTCACAGCGGTTTCAAGTGGGGAGGGCAGAGCACGGCTGTGGGCGTGCACACGCAATGTTGTCAAGAGTGCTGTTTGCTGGTGTACATTGTGCACGTGGTACAACGCTGCCGACCACTGTACTGCAGAGGCAGCGGTCGCAGCAGCAGCGCAGGTTGAACCTGTGCACACTTCAACTTCCGCACTGTGCGTGTCACCGCTGCTGCTGCTGCCGGCTCACCTCTTGGAGCCTGACAGTCTGCACGTAGCGGCAGCTGTAGGTGGGGGGCTTGTCGCTGCCGTGCAGCCTCACGCAGTGCACCATGCCTGCACGCGCGCAGCAGCGCAAGCAAGGGGCACGCGGTGAAGCTGCAGCCACACAAATGGAGGGCGGGTGTGGTAACAGCAGCTCCCACCAGCGGGCGGCTGCAGACATAGCTTAAATGTGATTTTTCAGGGCCAGGAATACCAGCGCATGCACACATGCACCACCGCACACAAGACAAAACGGGTGTGAGCACCGTGCCAGCCCTGGAAAGTGCAGCAGTTTTTGCACCATTACTTTCGACACTGACTGACTTTGTATGCACTTGGACTGCGTCAGACACACTGCCGAAATCAGTGCAGCGCGTTGTTACAGGGCAGCAGGGTGACAGCACAGCCTATGGCAGCATGCGGCATTGTGTGTACAGTTTCAAGCCGAGCTGGATCTCTTTGCCCTTCTTCCCTCAGCACAGCAGCCAGTGTGCAGCGCCTGGGGCTAGCGGCACACCAACAATAGCGGCATAGTAAGTGGCAGTAAAACATCAAGGCCAAATGGCCAGCCACCGACAGTGTAGCAGCCCAGGCCGCTGGTAGGTAGTCCATAAAACTATACAAAAACTGTAGGTGCTGGAGTGCCTTACCGTCGCCGTCAAACCAGTGGTACTTGCCCTTTGGGGCAAACTTCGGGTTGGGCCCGTTGCGCATGAACTGGTTGGCAGGAAGCCAGGGAGCGGACGTGCAAGGACATGCAATGCACACATATGTTAAAACAGGTAGCCATGCCATGTGGCAACAAGTGTGCAGTCCGGGTTGTGGCTTGCAAGCACTGGTATGGGAGTTTAGCTCATGGACTCGTCGGTGAGCGGTTGGTTACGTGAGTGCTGCGGCTGGCAGCTGTGGCGCGACAACGGCTGTCAACACATGCTGAAGTGCTTAAGCCCAAGAGCTTGTGGTGCACACAGGCAACTGCAGGCAACCTCGACACACCAGCAGCTGAGTCACTTCGTAGATTCCATGGGTGCTGCTGCGTGCTCCCGACAACTACTGCTGCCTGTTCGTGGACTCTGCGACAGCATCTGCGCTGCCACGTGAGGCTTATCGTGCTGCCTCGTGCTGTACCCACCGCAACTGCAACCTTTTTTAAGAGTTACCCCATCCCCGGAGCACTGCTGATGCCGCAGCTGATGCTGACCGGCCAGCTCACTTGCAGCGCACATGCGTGTGCGGCACTTCGAAAGCTGGCAGCACCAGCACAGCTACCGCCAACCAGCGGACACCCTGGCGCAGCGTCACCTGTCCGCGTAGATCACTGGGGATGGTGCCGGACACCTCGCACTCCACCGCCCCAGCCTCCGTCTTGACAGGGGCGTACGGGCCCTTCAGGAACATGTTGTCGTCATCAGGCCAGGCCATGGCATCATCCAGCCTGTTGATGAGACCCAGTAGCACCATGTTGTCAACAGCACAAGCACAGGACGGCGGGTTTCTGTATCACCGCGGCGTGTGGCGCCCTTTGCCCGGGCGTGTCCGGCTGGGATGACTGGGATGACTGTGCACGTGCACAATGATGAGTTCATCTAAAATTTTGCAAAAGCTGCTGCCCTGCTGAGCAAGGGACTCGGCTAGTAGTGAGTGACTCAGGTATCTTCACCAACAGGGGGCGCCCGGTTAGGGGGGGGGGGGGGGAAGGCACATGCCATGGTTCTGACCAAGTGGATAGATCACCACACAGGCTTCGGCCTGGCTTTCTGCCCCAGCCACGGGAGTACCTGGGCT
>JAULBY010043198.1:0-13064 GCA_032358315.1 Ophiocytium majus
GGGGGGGGGGGGGGGGGGGGGCTTCGTCGATCGTAGCCTGTAAATTTTCAGCTCTAGCATACAGTGAAGCATTCATCTACTTGAAGTACTACGTAGTGTGCGTTACTGTACTACCCTCAGACCTGGTTTAAAATAACCATTATTCGTCTTTGTATCGGCCAATGCCCGCCTGTGGCGTCCGTTCTGCTGGCATCAACTTTTAGTGCGCGCGGCCACTGCCCATGCGCTGTCTGCCCGCAGATTCCCCACCCCTATGTGTATAACTTGGTAGCACTTCTTTCTCAAGCGGTGCGCTACCGCTTCAAAGCATGGCAGAATTGATATACTTGAAGTGTAGGGCATGTATACCATACACAAATAATATTATGTTTGTGTAACCCTACCCTCCATGCGCCATCTGTCCGCAGATCCCCCACCCCTACCTGTGCGTGGACGACTGTTCACCATAGACAAATAACATACCATACTTCGACATATAACATATACTTCGAAATATATAACTTTGTGTAACCCTGTTGCCCATTCGCCATCTGCCCGCAGATTCCCCACCCCTACCTGCGCGTGGACGACTGTTCACCATACACAAATAACATACTTCGACATATACCTGGTAACATATACTTCAGAAATATATAACTTTGTGTAACCCTGTTGCCCATGCGCCATCTGTCCGCAGATTCCCCACCCCTACCTGCGCGTGGACGACTGTTCCATCTGCCTCATTGTCAAGGACGAATCCAAGGAGGTGAGCATGGGGCTACAGAATTTTCTGCAGTTACTCCAGAAATTTCTGTACATTGTCAAGAAAATGTCAAGGACAACTCCAAGGATTTTTTGAAGTTGTGTGGGTACTGGTGCAAGCGTATGCCGCAGCTTCTAAAGTTTAAGTCATCACAGGTGAACTGGTTGACCTCGTCAGGTCCAGCATATCGCATTGTCAAGGATGACTCAAAGGACGTGAGCAGGGTGCCTACATAAGTTTCTGCAGGTATACCAGCAATTTCTGTGCTGTACACTAGGCTTCGGCCTGGCATTTTGCCCCAGCCACGGCAGTATCTGGGCTTAGCAGCCTTTTAAGTGTCTTTCACTTGTCAAGAAAGAAGGTTGGTTCTGTGTGGAAAGTTTGGCAGATGACACCTGTTTTGTGCAGTGGTGCGCACATGGATGACTGTGCCATGTGTGTGGTTCATTGTGAAGGATGGTGGCGCCCCGCCCCAACAGGCGACCTGCCGTGGCAGTTCTAGCTTGACGGCCTGGCACTCAGGCCTGCATGCTTGCTGTAGTTCTCCTTGCTGGCAGCGCAGCTGTTGAGTATGAGTACTGAGTATGAGTACTGAGTAGTGAGTATGACTATGAGGGCACGGTGTAGTAAGGGCCACAATGCACACAGCTGTGTGTATGTATACGGGGCACGATACGGCCAAACGCGGGCACCCACTGGCCTGCGTTAATACACGCCTACAATTGCACACTAATTATTAAAACTACCGTTATCACAAAATATGCTTGTGACGTGTCAAGTATACCATCAACCACATGACCGCCTTGTAGTTCCCATGTCGCACGTCTACAGTACACAGGCCGTGTAGCATCTCCACATGAAGTCAACAACTTGTATATGCATATACACAAATGTATACGTGCCGGTTACATGTCAGTGACCACATGACTCCCTTACAATACTCGTGTATACGCAGGCCGTGGAGAACAAGCTGGGCATGCACATGCAGCATACTACTCTGAAGTACATGCATCGAAGTATACGTGTACTACAGAGAACTTTGTGCATTCGTGTGCATACGCTGCCGGGCATGTGCCATGGCTAACGGCATGGAGAGCATGCATGGCATGGGCTCTTGCGCGCCTTCAAATGCGAATAATTAAAACTACATATCTTTGACCACATGATTCCCTTACAATACTCGTGTATACGCAGGCCGTGCAGAAGAAGCTGGACTTGCAGCCAGTGAAGGGCCTCCAGACGGTACGTTAGTCCCTCCCTCTGCGCCTTCCCCCTGGCTGCTGTTTCCATGCTCCACCACCGCTACACGTGTACTGCTCCACAACGGCTTGTAGACCAAAATGGTATGTTGCAGGTGCTATGTACAGCTGTTCCCATGCTCCCGTGCTGCCACTGCTCCACAGCGGCTTACACACGTCTGGTGTTGCAAATCAAGTCGTGTTGCACATGATCAGGGTTGCCGGAATCGTAATTTCGGGACATTACGGTCAACATTATTTCAAGCATACTCGCTGCAGATGAAAGCAACAGCCTACGATGCCTTTACATTTGTGATGGCCCTACTGTGCCGAGCACAAAACCTTATGGCAGATGTTGCAAGTGTTTTATAGGTTACGGCTAAATTACGCTACGAATTACGAAGTGATTCTGAAAATAATTACGATTCCGGCAACCCTGCACATGATGTACCGCACATATACATATATACACGACCTTACGCACTGTTAGAGTTGCCCTTCTGAAAACACTGTTACACCAACATATTGACACGTGGCGCACGGGTGGTGTTCAGTGCTTGCACCTTTTTGGAGTGACTGCTTCTTTCTTCTTGCATGATGACGTGCCAATTCAAGGAGTCGTGCCCCCTTACACTAGACTACTAGATTTGCAAACAGAAGTTATGCTGCAGGTGACCTATACTTCAAGTAGTTGAAGTATATATGTGCACATGTTTCCACACTTAGAACACTGCCGCTGCTCCACAGCGGCTCGCACCCCTCTAGGTTTGCAAACAAACAGTCATATTCATAAGTGGCGTATACGCGCCGTATACACACGCGCCGTATACACACCGTAGGAATGCTTCCTAAAAAGAGCAAGATGTCATCAACATCAGGCACATGGCTAGTGATGGGTCACGGCGTATAACATATTTTATACATTGTACCTACAAAATACGGCGTATTTGTACGTATTTCTACGCCCGGAAACGCGATATATAGCGTACTCCCTGTGTAAATACGTTCATCCACATGCGTTGTACGCCGTATTTACATACGTAATACGGCGTATAATGCAAAGTTTATGTGCTGTGACCCATCACTACACATGGCACACGCGGGTGGTATTCGCTGCTCATGCAGTCTTTGCACCTCGTTGGAGTGAGTAGGCCGTCTCCTTTCTTCTTGAACAAGGTGCTAACTCACAGAGTTGTGCAGCCGTACACACCAAAGCCGCTGGGGCACAGACGGCCTGGCTACTTGGCGACTCCACAAGGTTGCACGTCAAACCCCAAGACGCAGCTGCTGGCGTTGGCGTGTGAATTTTAAGAACTCTGGACCGCTTGCCACCTTCGCACCACAATGCCGGCCGATACGGCACTGGTACCGCAGTACTGATGCAGTATTGTGTTCTTTTTCGACAGTAGTTGTGCGTTCTTACCTGCCACAGCCGCTAGGGCGCAGACAGCCTGGCTCCTGGGCGGCTGCCAAAGGTTGTACGTCACCCCCAAGACGCAGCTGCGTTGGCGTGTGAACTCAGACGCTGCATGTGGCATTTGCTCTCTGGACCTCTTGCCACCTGCGCACTGCTAGTGCCCATACGGCACTGGTACCGCGGTGCTGATGCGGATTGTGTTCACCGCCACCACCGAACCACCACTGATGCCGGCCTCCAACACTTACTCACGGTACTGTCTTCTTCCTAGGCGCGTGCGGCTGCTCAGCCGTGAGACCGCAGTCACTACCAGACCCCATTCCGCCACCCAACAACACTTGCATGCTGCGCTGCCTTGCTGGGCCTGCTCTGCGTTGGACGGTGTTGTGCGTGCGTGTGCTGACTGGCATGGCTCTCCGCCGCCTGTCTGTCACACACTCTACCATTGAAGTTGAAGTTTATACAGTTGAAGTGTCATACTTCAAGTAGTTGAAGTTGTGAGTGATTTAGTGACTGGCACAGCCCTCCGCCGGCTGTCTGTGTGGTCGTGTGGACATGCGTGTGGCGCGCACACTATACTATCAAAAGTTGAAGTTTCACAGTTGAAATTGCGAGTGCGTACACTGACGGGCATTGCTGTCTGCCATCTGCTTGTGCGTGAACGTGTGTGCGGGGCATGCAGATTGTGACGCTTACGCAGCTGCGCACGGAGTACCGCGAGTTCAAGTACAGGCGCGAGCTGCTGGCGCAGCACGACATTTTCGTCTGCGATGACAGGTGACTACTTCAACTTCGAAGTTGCAGGCTCTGCTGTAGTTGAAGTTCAGTTCAGATGCAGCTACCACCGCGAGTGCGCAGTGCAGGCGCGAGCTGCTGGCGCAGCACGACATTTTCGTCTGCGATGACAGGTGATTACTTTGACTTGAAGTTGTGGGCCCTTACTTGTCTTGAAGTTGGGATGCAGCTGCGAACAGAGTACACCACCAGCACAGGCGCGAGCCGCTGGCACAGCTCGCTGTCTTCGTCTGCGATGACAGGTGACTACTTCAACTTGAAGTTGTAGGCTTGTGCAGTTGAAGTTCAGATGCAGTTGCGAACAGAGTACCACCGCGAGTTCGCAGTGCAGGCGCGAGCTGCTGGCGCAGCACGACATCTTCGTCTGCAATGACAGGTGACTACTTCAACTTGAAGTTACACTTGCACTTGAAGATGTCACAGCGGTGCACGGTCAACAACAGGAAGTTCCTGCTGTACAACGTGTGTGTTTTTGCAATACGGCCACGTGCGCACGTGTATGTTTATGCTACGCAGTACTTCTGAAGTATGTATATATATATGTGTGTACTCTTATTGAACTCCGCTGAGGGCGTGAAAAACCCTTTGCACACGGTGCGTGTGACCAGAAAATCGGACGGTAGCGAAAAAGCTGGCAATGCTCAGTACTCTAAGGGAAGCCTGGCGTGTTGCCAGAGCACTACTCTAACGGATTGCAGCCCCATGTCCCAGGGGAACTGCTCCCACCCCCCAGCTCCCGGAGCACCATGCTCCCCCTATATAAATATATGTACATGATGTGTTTTTGTATGGTGCCCATGTGCGCGCGTGGCCCACATGACCATGGACTTGAGGAGAGGGCGTCTTGGGCAACACCTTGAACTACTACACCAGACCATCACCTGAAGTACCTACACATGTACAAGTAATAATGACAAGTTTGTATCGCGGCTATGTGTGCGTGTGCCCTGCAGGATCACGGAGATGATGAAGGGCGCCCTGGGCAAGATCTTCATTGCGAAGAACAAGCAGCCATCGTCTGTGCGCGCGGGCAAGGGCAGGCTGGGGTCGCTGCCAAAGCACATTGCGCAGGCTCGCGACAACACGTTCATGAGGTTCAACCGCGGCGAGTGAGTTTTCATGTACTTGTGAAGTATTATCCTACCTGTTATTATACTATTCCTACATGCGGTACCTACGTCCTACTTTTGAAGCACTAGTAGTATTTACTGTTACAAGTGTACTGCTCCTTTGTGCAGTGTGTGTACAGTTCGATGTATTACAGACACACTGTGGATAAAACAGCACTGCAGTGCCATACTTCTGGGTAGGCCACACTGCCACGGCTCGCGACAATGCGTTGTGAGGTTCAGCCACGGCGAGTGAGTGTTCATGCATCGTCTGTGATTTTTGCGCATGTGCAGAGCGCTCAGCAATACCTACCGGTGTATTTTTCTGAAGTACTTTGTACTTGAAGTAGTGCTTACGAAGTTTTATTTTTTTGGCACGTGTGCCCAGGTCATACATACCAACATTGTATCGTGGCCATTTGCGGCCTCCCATACACGTACTCACAGCTTGGCGTGTACTTCCAAGTAGGTACTACTAGTAGTATTAATTTAGTACAGTGTACAGTACATGTACATTTTGTGTAGCAGCAGTGTTAGCAGCCACACCTGCATCTCCGTGCCATACGCAGATAAAGATAAGTAATCATCGGCGCACATGAAAGTGGTCACAGGGGTCACTATTGTTATGGCCATGCGCGCCGGCGGCCTGGCGCATACCGCAGTATTACTGAAGTGGTATGTGTGTACTATACTTACACAAAGTAAATACTACTAGTACTACTGAAGGTTGTACTTTCTGTACTTGAATTATGTGGATGGGGTGCTGTAGTAGTATCATTCACGCCACGGCGCCGCGACAACTTTTTTTTTTGCGACAACACGTGTTTTAGGCTCAACCGTGGCGGGCGAGCATCACCTACTCATGAACACATGTACTTACAGTATTGTTGTCTTTAGGTACCGGCATACCATACTTGACGTATGTACTGCAGTGAAGCATGTACATCCATACTATACCTGGTACGGGTATGTGCACTACACATGCCAACCACACGCTGCCGCGGCCCGCGACAACACTTCCATGAAGCTGCAGCCAGTGTTGAAGTTGGACTTCAGCTTGCAGTCTGAGCAGACAGTGGTTGCACTCCTCACAAGTAGGTGCCTGGGCCCAGCGCAGCCTGTGCCGCCGCCCACCTTGTTGCTGCCACCACTTCTGCTGCTGCCGCTGCCGATGCTGCTGCTGCCGCCGCCGCTGCTGCTGCCGCCACATCTGCTGCTGCCGCCGCCGCTGCTGACCTCGCGTGTGTCCCTGCGGCTGCGCTGTGTGCCCTGCTGCGTGCTATGGTCTGCTTCAATTGAAACTTGAAGTTGCCTTGGCCTGAGGGTGGCCAACACGGCCATGCCCGCGGATGCCGTTGTGGCAAACGTCATGCAGGGTAAGTTCTTTTTTGTTTTGCTTCTTATAAGTGGGACATCACACCGAAGGCTGAGCAGAAGGCTGAGCAGTTTTGCACACGCGGCACACCGCGCGGGCAGCACCCGTCGCTTGCTGTGCAATTCACTTCTGACGTACTGAAACGCGATACCATTTTGCTGGGACACTGGTTGGGACAATGGCGCTGTGTCGTGTGTCTGGTGTGCTCTGCCTGCGTGCTCAGCAGTGGGCAGAAAGGTACACTGTAATACCATGTGTATGAAGTACCTGGTACCTCGGAGTATACAGTACCACTATTGCTGCGCCAACATGCTACCAGTACTGATCAAAGCAAGTAGAACGCGGCACCAAAAGCATCGGGTACCGTGCCTGTGGCGAGTGTTTCGTTTTATCTCGGAGTACCAAGGGCGGAACATGTGGCAATGCAGGCTGAGTAAGTGATCTGTTGTTGTAATTTTTTGCTCTGGTGGGTGTGCAAAGCCCCATGCCATGCATGCAACCATAGAAGGCATTGGCACATGCCTGGCAGCAACAAATGGAAGCATACACATGCACTCACATCTCTGTTCCATCGAGAGCAAGAAGTGCTGCTAGCTGTTGTAGTTTTCATTTTAAGTGCTCTCCAGGGGGTGCAGCCTGACTTTACATCGAAACTGGCATGCTTCAGGTATGTACACTGTACATACCTCAAGTAATGAAGGGATTGCACATTGTGTTTATTGTCGCGGGAATGGTGGACAAGGTCCATACATACTTCAACTACATGCACACGTACTTCAAGCGTATATACTACTAGTAGTACATGCACTTACGTGGACTGCGTACACAAAATGATTGCGCGCGATGTTCCAGGTGTCGCGGGAATGGTGGACAAGATCCCGGGCAAGTGGGACAACGTCCTGGTGAGCTGCCCGCGTACTTCAACTACTTGAAGTATCTATAGTTCAACTATTACTTGAAGTATATATACTTCAAGTACCGAGTACCTAAGTAGGTACTTCAGTATATGAAGTAGGTAAACAAGCTGCTGCTTGTAGCATCCACAGGGGCAAAAAAAAAAAAAAAACGGTGCTTCACCAGCCTGCTTTACCACCTGCTCCTCTTGCCTGTAAAGCCGCTGCAATCAGCACACGCCCTGTGGTAGGAGGTCTCTGCGAACCGCTCAGAAAGTACCTTGCATTGAATTTCCGCTTGGGCGGGCAGCTCTGCGCGCACGTGAAAGACTTACAAACAACAGTGTGTCTAGCAGCTCGGCCCGGTCATAGTGTGTACTTCCAAATTACTTCACATGTACTTCAAGTACTTGAAGTAGTCCGAAGTACTTGTACCTGGCTTGCGGTTCTCCGGAGTAGGACCTTCAGTTTCCAGCAAGACAGCACGTGGATGCAATGCATGTCGGTGTAATGGCGGTGCTGCTGCCGCCGCCGCTGCTGTTGCTGTCGCCTGTGCCGCCGCCACCGCTAACGCGCCTGCTGCCGCCGCCACTACTGCCGCTGCCGCCACTGCTGCTGCCACTGCTGCCGCCACTGCCGCCACCGCTGCTGCTGCCGCCGCTGTCGCCACCGCTGCTGCCTCTGCCGCTGCCGTTGCTGCTGCCGCCGCTGCTGCTGCCTCTGCCGCTGCGCACATGACTGCTGTGACCCTAACCGCAGAGGGTGGACCTGTGCGCGGTCGATGGCACCTCGCTTCCCATGTTTGTCAGCCAGAAAGACGTGAGTGGCAATGATGACTTCTTGTAACACACAAAGTACTTGAAGTATGTGGTTTTGTTTCATTTATTTGTGCTTATCATTCGTTTGGCAGTAAAATAGTACTTCAGTAGTATACTTTGAAAGGAAGTGGTGGTCAGCCAGAAGACGTGAGTGGCACTGACTTCCGCTACCACACAAAGTACTCAGAGTAGTATGCGGCTGTGTTTCATTTATTTCTGCCTACCATTTGCTTATAATGTGAATCTTTGTCAGCCAGAAAGACGTGAGTGATGAAGGCCCTGACCGCCACTGACACACACAGTACGCGAATTATGTGGTTTTGTTTCATCTATTTGTGCTTACAGTTACTTAAAATGCAAATGTTTGTCAGCCAGAAAGACGTGAGTGGTGAAGGCCCTGACTGCCACTGACACACACAGTACTCGAATCTAGAGGTTTTATCTCATCTATTTGTGCTCATCATCCATTTGTACCAGTAAATAATACTTGTACTACGTAGTATTATAAATGTTTCCCAGAAAGACGCGAGTGGGCCCGACTTCCGCAAACAACACAAATTACTCGATGTATGTGGTTTTGTTTCAATTATTTGTGTGTGGTAAATAACACTTGAACTACGAAGTGTTGATGTTTGTCAGCCAGGGAGACGTGAGTGGCACTGAGTGCCACTGACACACAAAGTATGCAGTTGCGCCCGTCTAGTGCGAAAGTAGTTGCCCTAGTCTTAAATATTGCCGGTGTGCACTACTTCTGTGCACGGACATTCTAGTCCAAACGAAGACCATCCCGCTCTTATGTGGCCGCCATGAGTTCAAAGTCAAGGTTGCGTTCTTTTCCCGTTTTGTTTCCTTGTTTTACTCCTGTAGCAAGTCCCCCCCCCCCCCCCGTTTGACCACACTTCGAAGTAGTGCGGGCTTGCGCAAAGGGGGCAGCGAACGAAACCACTGGACTATTACACCACTGTCGACTGTATGACAGTCCCGTGTGCTCAGCTATTGGGCCAGCCCTTGTTGAGAAAGCAAGTGCAATAGACACAGCACGCCCGACATGCGGCACATTTTGCTACCAACTACTCAGCCATTTGCATGGCACCCTGGCGGGTGACCTGCCCTGGCAAGTCGAGCCCTGGGTAGCCTGCTGGCACCCGCTAGCCCTTTCTTTGTTCGTACACATGATTTGCCGTGCATTTGCCTTGGCACCCAGTGGCCGTGCTGGCATACATGACATGGGCTCGTGCACGCCCACAAGTGCAAATAAATAAAACTACTCTACCCAAATCATGTGGTTTTGTTTCATGTCATGGCACTAGCGTGTGTTGTACATATATTATGCCGTATATACTTTCAAGTATACAGCACTCACAAGTGCTGTAGATAGTCATGTTGTGGGCATCAGTGATACTTAATGGTGCCATATTTTGAAGGCATTCATCTCGCCATGTGCGGCTACTTGGTGTTGACCACGCAGTAAATGGTACTCCGAGTATAAGCATTCCGCTATGCTCCTTGGCCCACCACCAGCAAGGTACAACTTTAAAAGGTACTACCGGTCCTTCAAAAGAAGCACATACTTCGAAGTACAACTTATAAGTAGTGATGGGTCACAGCGTATAATTTTCGCATCATACGCCGTATTTGAAGTATAACGCATGTAAATACGCCGTATAATGCATACATGTGATTTATACGGCAAATACGGCGTATATCGCGTTTTTGGGCGTATAAATATGCTGTATTTCGTATAACGTAGAAAATACGTTATGCGCCGTGACCTATCACTACTTGTAAGGGTCTCACGTGGCGCTGCACCTGCGCCGCCTCGCCGCTTACGCGCGACACAGGAGAACGACCTCGATGTGGAGCTACTTCGAAGCACATGCCGGTTTTATTTATAACTCACACCTATGCACAGGTACTACATGTATGTACACTTCGTACTTCAGTTTACGTACCGGTATGTGATTCTACTTAACTTTTACTGATGACCTCGCGCGCAACACAGGAGAACGAGCTCGACCTGACGGCTGTCACCGGCCCCAAACCCGCCATCGAGCGCAAAAAGCGCGAGCTGCACGAGTTCAGGGTCAAGTGCAGGGCCGAGCGCAAGGCGGCGCGCGCGGAACGTGCCGCAGAACGTGCCGCAGAAGGTGCTGAAGAAGGTTCTGAAGAAGGTTCTCCGGACGCGCCCGAGCCCAGCGACAACAAGAGGAAGGGGCGGAGGGGCGCCGCTGCCGCCGCCGCTGGCGATGGCGCAGCAGCGCCGGCCGGCGGTAAGCCCAATAAGCAGAAGACGGCTGCCGCCGCCGCGGCTGCCGCAGGCGCTCCGGCAAAGCCGGCGGCAGGCAAGACCAAGAAGCACAAGGCTGCTGCCGCGGAGGCCCCGGCTGCACCGGCGGCGGCAGCGGCGGGTGGAAAGAAGAAGAAGGGGGGCGCTGCCAGCGCCCCCCCCAACGCGGCCGAGGCGGCGGGCAGCAAGCAGAAGAAACAGAAGACGGCTGCTGTTGTGGCTGTTTCGCCAGGGACGGCGGCGGGCGGTGGCGCGGCGAAGAACACCAAGGCCGCTGCTGCAAAAGCTGAGGCTGCGGCGGCGGCGGTGTCGGCGGCGGCGCCTGGCGGGAAGAAGCAGAAGAAGGGAGCGGGTGTTGCGGGCGGGGAGGGCGCAGCTGCTGCTGGTGCTGGTGCTCAGGAAAGCTCTGGGAAGGGTCCCAAGAACGCGCCGAAGAAGGTCGCTTCGAAGGAGCAGCCGGCCCCGGCAAAGGGGAAGGGAGGCGCTAAGAAGGGTGCTGCTGAGGCGGTGGCGCCGGCAGCAGCCGTGGAGGCGGCGGCTGGCAAGAAGAGAAAGGCTGCCACTGCCGCTGCCGCCGCACCGTCCCCTGCTAAGTCGAATGGGTCACAAGCGCAAGCGCCCGCAGCGAAGGGGAAGAAGGCAAAGGCAGGCGCTGCGAAGGCTGCCGCTGAGGCAGTGAAGGCGGAGCCAGCAGCTGTTCTGGAGCAGGCTGCAAGCGGCAAGAAGAGGAAGGCTGCCCCCGCCGCCGCCCCCGCTGCGTCCCCCGCTGCTGACGCGACCAGCTCCCCGTCCCCAGCGAAGGGAAAGAAGAAGGGAGGTGGCAAAAAGGTTGCTGCGGAGGCGGCGGCGGAGGCGGCGGCGCCGGCGCCAGCTGCGGAGGCGGCTTCGCCAACCAAGAAGAGGAAGGCTGCTGGGGGCAAGCCCGCCGCCATTGCGCCGTCGGCCGCTGAGGCGAATGTGGCTGAGGCGCTAGCCCCGGCAGCGAAGGGCAAAAAGAAGGGAGGCGGTGAGAAGGCTGCGGCGGCAGCGGCGCCGGCAGCAGCGGGGGAGGCTGCGCCTGCCAAGAAGGGGAGGGCTGCCGCAGGCCAGGCCGCCGGCGCTGCCGCCGGCGCTGCCAGCGGCGCCGCGGAGCCCAAGCAGGAGCCCTCGAAAGCCAAGGCAGCAAAGGGGAAAGCCAAGGCTGCGCCCGCCGCCGCAGCAGAGGCTGGGGAGGGCACGCCTGCGGCAGCGGCTAAGGCGAAGAAGGGTGGGCCTGCGAAGGGCAAGCCGATCGCCGTGCCTCCCAAGGTTGGCATGAAGATGGCCGCCAAGCCCAAGGGCGGCAAGGCGGCGGCAGCGCCAGCCGGCGCAGGCAAAGCTGGTGGCGGCAAGCCCAAGGGCAAGCAAGCCAAGGAGTGACCATGACTAGGGTCCAGAGGGGGCGGACATGGGGGAGGCAGTGTTTTGGGCGCTGGCGGCAGTGCTGTGGATGCGGAGGCAGCGTGCGCAGTGTTGGAAACAGCGGCGGGGGGGGGGGTGGAGGCGCTGTGGGCGCTAGTGGCGCTTGTGAGGTAGGGACTCCAGGCGGCGGTGTAACCCACGGCGGGCCGGCCTGCCCACACAGACGCTCCGCACGTCTCCCGTAGCCGAATCCCGTTGTAGTCGCCCCCAGTGCAAGTGGATGCGGCGCATGATGCGCAGCAGCGGAGGTGGCAGTGGCAGGGCGCCCTGCCGCCGTGACTTGCACGGCGACGGGAGGGTTGGGTGCTGCGTTGAGGCGTTGCTGCTGAGCACCTTTTGCTGCGGTTGCCGAGCGCTGCCGCTGCTGCTGAGCACACCTCTGGATGCTGCTTGGTGCTGCGGCTGCTTGTGGTGCAGCGGTCGCCTTGACAGGGAGCAGCACGCGTGCGCCCTGGTGCAGCGGTCGCCTTGACAGGGAGCAGCACGCGTGCGCCCTGGCAAATAGGCTGTGCTCAGTGCACCAGGAAACACAGCTGCGGCTGTTTTTGTTTGCCCCCTGCGTGCCTCCGGTGTGTGGGGGGGCGGGGGGGCAACACGCTGGCTGTGTGCTGAGCACCGCTCATGTAACATGTGTGGAAGCACTGCGAAGATGGCCGTGCGTGAGTATGCTGCCTTGTGCTGCCGCCGCTGCCAGCAGTTTATTGGCTCGCCTTTCGTGCGGTGCTGTTGCTCTTCCCGCTTTACTCGTGCTCTTGCACACTATGTGCTGGGTCCAGTGGGCGACTTGTCGCGATCTCGCCCCTGCTGAGCAATGGTGTGCCGCTGAGCACTGCTGCTGCGGAGCATGATTTAACGGGTGTTGCACGTACTTCGAAGTACTCTTATTAAACTCCGCTTAGGGCGCGGAAAGCCCTTTGCACACGGTGCGTGCGACCAGGAAATCAGACAGG